>JAEQBH010003249.1:0-194274 GCA_016808115.1 Tetrastigma voinierianum
ATTGTAGATGAGCAGGTGGACAGATGTTCTCAACAAGTCATTGCTAAAAACTCTTTTTGTTACCGAAACTGCAGTTAACAATTGTGAAATATTTGAAATGTGCAGATCAGCATGACAGCAGTGCTGAAACATGCATTATAAGTGTTTCTTTTGGTAATCAATTTCTTACTTTGAAATGCCGGGTGCAGTTACAGCTATGTCAGAGTTGCTATTACTTAATTTCCATGAAGATGCTGTTAAGAAGCTTTACATATAAATATACATATTCATTTTATAAATCCAGTTTAGTTAGATTTTACTAGAATTATGAACACCCATCAGTTGCGGAACCAAATTATAAAACCTTATCCAAGTCAACAATAAAAAATCCTTAAACAACTACTAACCTATATATTCTAATAAAAATTTTAAACCATAAACTCATAATATTTATGATTTAAGAAAAAGAGAAGAAAACTCGACATTTGTATTTGAAAAGTAATCATATGTATACTACACTTCTACATTTAAATATAAAAATATAGGATATACTTGTCATATGCACCAAGCTCGAGTATACATGTCATATGCACTAAGCTCAAGTATACTTGTCATATGCACCTAGCTCGAGTATACATGTCATAAGCCCCAAGCTGATCACTCATTGTATTTAATCTAGAACCTTCTAAGAGATTTGTAAAGATGTCTACTAGTTATTACTCAACTGACAAAACCAATAGTCACTCATCCCACGTGATCTTCTCTCCAATGAAATGTCAAACCATCTAATGTGTGCTCGATCCTTTCATGAAAAACTAGATTATTTGCAAAGTAAAGCGCTGATTATCACATACGAGCTTCATTTGTTCATTCTTTACAAATCTCAACTTTAAAAGCTGTTTCAACCATACAGTTCACATGTCATGAGGCTCGATACATTTCAGCGGCACATATTACTACTAATTACATCTTGTTTTTTACTTTTCCAAGATATTAAGTTTTTTATTTTGATGGGTAAACAAAAAAACATGTATTACTTACAAAAAAGAATACAACCAAACCATCCAGAAGTATACATGGAGTGTACTACAAGGGAACGGCCAAAAAGGAAGCCAACGGCTCAAAAAAACCGACCAGCCCAAAAAATCATTTATACCCCATTCAAGTTAAGAAATCTATTAAAGACGTGTCTCTATTCCCATTATAAACATCGACCAATGCACTATAAACTACAAATGAACAAACGCTTCATTCTTTGAGCAGAAAATATCTCATTATCAAAAGTCACTCCATTCCTTTTGCGCCAAACTGTGAAAAAGAGACAAAGGGGAGCCGCCCTCCAAACTTTTTCTGTTGGCCCCACCTGCGGTTCTTGCCAATGGGAGAAGGGTCTATGCAGGAAAGAGGAAAAACACACCCCATACCAACTGTCGCCAAAATGATCTCCCACAAAAAACAGGCTTGCTGACAATACACCATAAGATAATCTATAGTTTCCTCCTCATTCTCACAAAGGTAGCACCTACTAGCTAAGGGTCTTCCCTCGCTGAAGATCCCAACGCACACCTTACCCCAAACGCCCCCAAGCAAAGCCCACCAGAGGAACCAGATATTGGGTTACCTCCATAAAGACACGCGACTCAAGGAACGTTTATATGTGGTGAATATCGACCAGATGCTTAAAACAATAGTTTGCATGACCTATGTTTTCTTACAACACACTCGGGTCTATGTTCTCAGATATATCAAATAATAAGTGGATCACAACATCCCAATGACCATTAAGGTGATCAGAATCGGAACAAGCATTCACAGAAAATAAATGTGGTAATGGCACAATGGCATGGGCTCAATTTACCTTATAAGTCCTTGCATCTCCATGATCTCCTCAAGGCCCTCTGTCCTTGTACAAGCTTTCTGGATTCAAATCCATAAAGAGTGTTTATAGGTGTAGCATGCATGTTTCTTCCAAGATGTCTAAAACAAACTTCCTTTGAGAAATGGCCGCACAATAATTGTATTGAGCTATCTCAAACCCCATAAGGTACTTGATTTTCCCCAAGTCTTACTCAAAGTGGCGCGTTGATTTAGTTTCTAATACCCATGTCATCAATTGCATTCATTACCATCATCCATATCACAACTAGATAAATACATTGCCTTGAGGAGTTACGATGGTAAAAAACCTGAATGTTTATCGTATTATGAAACATACCAAACTGTTGAACAACTGAATTAAACGGTCAAATCATGCTCAAGGCGATTGTTTCAAGCCATATAAAGAATGACATAACTTGCATATCAAACCAACTACCCCTCAGCAGAAAAACCAAGTGGTCTTAAGAAGGGAAACCAATCATAAAGCAGAAACAAATATAAAATAAGGAAAATATAAACAATTGTAGTTCATAAATTACAAATAGGATGGAGATTATGAGTCAATCGATTACCCTTTCGAAGAGCAATAGGTGGGTCATCAACAGAAGGCAAAGTCGAGGCAAGAGAGAACAATGGTACAGGAGGCAAGTCAGCATGGCCCTCGGTTGAAGGGAGAGAAGCAACAACAAGATGATGACAATCATAAACCCGAAGAGGACAAGAAGGTACGTACATCTACAGTCAATGGGACAATGGGAAGTAGCAAGACATCAAAGACAAAGAGAGACTTAAATGAAGAGAAGAGAGGGGAGTTCTCAAAGAATGTGACATCAGTGAAAAGGAAATATAAATGTGTAAGGGGAACAACAATGATAACCCTTCTGAAATTGAGAGTATCTAAATAAGATATATTTTGCGACTTTAGTCGAAAGCTTGTCGTGTCCAAGAGTGAGAATATGAACAAAACAAGTACAATCAAAGATATGAGGAGGAAGAGAATAAAAAGGTTGGTCACGAAAAAGAAAGAGATAATGAATCTGATTGTGTAACATATAGGATGGGATACAATTAATCAAGTAACCTGATGTAAGAATCACATTTCCCCAAAAACAAAAAGGAACATGACCATGGAGTAAAAGAGTATGAGTGGTCTCAACAAGATAGTGATTCTTATGTTCAACTACTCCATTTTGGCGATTCTAAAGGTCGACTTCAATCTTCAACTTAGCAATTCTTATCTTTCAAATCTTATGAGCCCAAGGCTCTAATACCATGTAAAAGAAAAGAGATGGAAAAATAAAAGGTATTGTATTCCTTTTTCTTGAATTTTTCTATACAAAGACTCACATGTATACATACACAAATCCTAAGACCGAAATTAAGAAATTTCCCAACTCAATTGGTAACTTTCCTAACGCAATTACAAATCCCTTTGATCATAGTTGTTAAATCGAGATTCGAATCGAGAATCGAAATGCTTGATTAGTGAATCGAGAATCGAGAATCGAATCGAATCGTAAGATTCATTTTTACATTTTTTATAATAGTTAAAATATATGTAATTTTATGTAATTCCTAATTTGAAGTTTAAATATTTGTTTAAATGATAAACTTATATTTTAAAATAAACCATACCAAGTTACCAACCAAGTCTAAGAAGCAAAGATATCCAAATACTAGTCTAGTGGTTGAATATAATTAATGCTAATAATCACTTCATATGATAATTAACTACTAATAAAATTAAACTAAGCCATCATCTCCAAGTTCAAGGTTGTCATCATCATTCTCTCTTTCTCTAACCATAGCCAAGTCCTCTTGCTGTCCTTCTTCTTCCCTATAAATTTCGGCTCCTTCTCCCTTTTTCGTTTCTTCTCAGATACTAAAGGTCGAGTTGTTTCTTCCACTTAATCAATTCCTGGCCACCTGGCTAAGTTTTTTTTAGTATTTGCCCCTATTTGCAGGATTTTTTAATTCCCTCGCATACGAGAATCTGCATTAATCGACATCTCATGTGAACGACTCGATTCGGGTGATTCCCGTCTTCGATCTCGCATACCGATTCTTTAAAGAGTCGGATCGTCGCTCATCGACCGTGAATCGATTCGTGAATCGAATCGTGAATCGCACGATTTTGATAACAATGCCTTTGATCACAAGATCGCATAATTCTCTCAACAAAATCACAGCCTTCATACTTCCACGATAACAAAATCATGAATTCTCTAATACTAAAACAAAACAAAAATATAATGACAGGATTAATTTGCTCCTAAATTCTTCAGCAATAATAGACTAAAACGATCTCGTCACCTAGAAATCTAACCCCTCGTTCCCTAGCCCCCAAAAGGCACCCTAAACCACACATATGCCCAGTACTTCTGCTAGTTAATTGTGTAAAGAATTGATTTACTTTGCACTGCATGAAAAGTATGCCCAAGAAGAAAAAAAATAGTACTATAAACCTAAGAATTACACTAACAAAAAGTGAACAAAGAAAAATGAAGATGAAATACATTGCTACTTTCTCTCTTGAACCTATAAAACCATGTATGACAAAATCATAATGCTAATGCCTTTATACTGCAAAGTTTCTACTAGTCATCCATCAATTACGCCCCAAGTTATAGCTGTAAGGAAACATTAGGTCTAACAACAACCCTTGATAACCTGCTTCCTAAAACACAATCTGATTTTTACACCTTAGAAAAATAAAAATAAAAATCAATGTAAGCAAATAAATCCATTGGGCAAGAATTAAAGGTGTAAAGGAACACATATCCTATTAAAAGAACATATAAATATGATGAAGGAGGATAGGTTAAACTATGTTGTTCCAACACAAAAGACAAAGAAGTTGCATCACATAATGAAAAACATTAAGAAAACACAAAAGTTTGGCTTCAATAAAGAATTCAAGAAAAAGCATGCTAGAATATTCTCTAGATATCTTTAGTTTATCTCCTACCTTTTGTGTACATTATCCTCCTTTCTTTTACACTTTATTTTCCTTCATTTTACACTTTATTTTGTTTCCTTTTTGTTCCATCCTTTCATATATATATCGGTGTCTCTATAATATGTAATGTAACCATTCAATAAAGAAAAGCATTCTTTTTTTCTCTCATTTCACATGGTATCAGAGCCATGGATTAAGTTTTGCTGTGTCTTCTTCTCGCATTCTCTTCGACGGATCTTCTTCTTCTGCAAGAACCTTTTCTCCGTCGACCTTCTGACTTTCTATCTAGATCTTCTCATCGGATTTTCTTCGATAGACCTTCTCCAATAGACCTTCCCTTCTCCGCTAGCCCTCAATCCGGACACATCAACTCCATCTTGGAACACCTCGAAAACTCTTGATGATGTTGCATTGTCATTAGGATCGGATAGGATTAAGTACATCTTTATAACAAGCTTGGTGCATATGACCTATACACTCCAGCTTGAGGGAGAGTGTTGAGAATCATATAATATTCTCTAGATATCTTTGGTTTATCTCCTACCTTTTGTGTACATTATCCTCCTTTCTTTTACACTTTATTTTCCTTCCTTTTACACTTTATTTTGTATCCTTTTTGTTCCATCCTTTTGTGTATATATCAGTGTCTCTATAATATGTAATATAACTGTTCAATAAAGAAAAGCATTCTTTTCTTCTCTCATTTCACATGGTATCAGAGCCATGGGTTAAGTTTTTGTTGTGTTCTCTTTTCAGGTGGCCCCCTTCTCCAGCAGATCTTCTCCAACGGACCTTCTCTTATTCGACAACCTTTCTCCGTCAGACCTTCTCTAGTGGACCTTCTATATCAGATCTTCTCCGTCCGATTTTCTTCAACAAACCTTCTCAGAGCCTTCAACACCATTAGCACTCCAGTCGTCCCATCAAACTCAATGGTGAGTTACCTCGGAGCTCTTGATGATGTCGCATTGCCATCAAGATCGGATAGGATTAAGTACATCTTTATAACAAGCTTGGTGCATATGACCTATACACTCCAGCTTGAGGGGGAGTGTTGAGAATCATAGAATATTCTCTAGATATTCTTTGGTTTATCTCTTTCCTTTTGTGTACATTATCCTCCTTTCTTTTACACTTTATTTTCCTTCCTTTTTGTTCCATTTTTTTGTATATATAGAGGCATCTCTAAACTATGTAATATATCCATTCAATAAAGAAAAGCATTCTTTTTTTCTATCCTTTCATAGAATCCATTATGAATGAAACCAACTGTTTCGGTTCCTACTGGGCTGAACAATCTGCCACATGATTAGCTAAGCACTGAGCCCTGAAAAAGGGGAGCACCCCAACTGGTAATAATATTAATTAGGCTAAGCCATCCATTAAACTTTAACAAGCCTTTTCCTTTTTAGATAATGACAATAGTAGAAGCTTCCTCCACTTAGCAATAGGATATAACTAAGGCCTTAGCCTGAAACAAGTTGTCCAAAAAGTGCATTGCTAGCTTCAATGACCAAACGCTCTCCAGCAAGCCTAGAAAAAGCTTTAAACACTACTAAAAATGATCTTTGAGTATCCATTTTGTAGTGGAGTTGTAGTGATTTCCAATGAACATCAATCAAAACTTTTTACAAAACCCGCAAGAGGAAGAACTTACAATGAATGGGAGATATCCACGTTGCTTGTTTCCTTGTACACTGATTTATTTCCTAGTATTTCTTCTTTCTGTTTATGCATAGCAATAGTTGAACCGTCTGTTTATGAAAGCCCAGATCAGGCAGCATTCTTAGGAAGAAATTAACTTCAATATTCTACTTTCCTTGTTCTTATTTATAACTGAGGATATATGGTACCAAATTTGATTGCTGAAACTAATAAGCATATTCCAATTTTAACTCTCTCCAACAGGGTATAGGACCATTGGCCCAACTTGTGCAGAAACCGTTGTCTAAGTTTTCATTGGTCTTCATTACTTCTTCTTGGATCTTTTTCTTGTTTTTTCTCTTTGTTGATCCTACACTCGAAACAATGTCAAAAGTGTCTCAAAACAGTCCATAAGTGAAGACTGGGGGTGCTCAATTATGAACATTAGCTCATGGTAATAATCCTACTCTCCAAGTACTACAAAAAAATGATGGACAAGGAATTTTTTTGTTGTGTGTTGAGGGACATTAGGTACTCCCTCCTTCCCATTAAAGAATCAAATCAATAGATCAAATTTTGAATCATGAAATGTAGAGAACCCCCATGATCATGTTTTGATTGTTGAATTCTATGCCATTAGAGAGTTCAGCCAGACTTGTTTCCCTCAACAGCCAAGGAGCTTTGGGATGCGGTGATTCAAACATATTGTAGGGCATATTGCCAAGATGTAGAATTGAAAAATAAGATCCATGACACAAAACAAAAGGAAACTTCGGTGACAACATACTACACCAAACTTCCAAGTAGAGGGTAGGAGATTGGCTATTATCAACACTTTGAAATGGAATCTGCTGAAGCCACTTCAAAGCTAAGCAAGAAAGGATATTTGAGCATTATCTCAAGGTGGGAGCATGTTAGGGTCCAAATCCTTGATTTGGATCCCCTTTCATCTCTAAGAGAAGTACAAGCACGTGTCATAGTGAAGAAAGTATAAGGGGGCAATCATGTTAGGGCCTCCCTTACAAAAGAATTCAGCCTTAAACACCATTCAAGAAAACCCCCTTCCTGGATCACATAAAAGATAAAGAGACTCTTAGGCATGATCATTGCAATAAGCCAACACATACTAAGGCCAAATCTACCAACGAGGGGCCATAGAAACTATATTTGAGGGAACAGCTTCTGCCTCCACTTGCATAGGAAGAAAAACATGACCTCTTGTACAAATTGATAAGAACAACTAAGGTTCCTTTTTCCTCTTCTTGTACCATTGCACAATCAGGTAAAAATCATAAAGCAATTAACTTTTTTCTCTTCTTCAACTCCCTTGATTATTGATTTAGTGGGCCATTGTTCACACTAGAAATGTGATATCCCATATCAAATAATGGAGAAAGTGATTAGACAGTTTTTTTAACTCGATGATTAAGACTATATTTATGAGCTTATCTTAGCTACATAGATTTCCAAAACTCCTTTGGGCTTAGGCGGAAAAATATATATACGAGTTGGATGTGGATTATAACAAATGGATTATAGTTGATCTTTAGACTTGATATGGGAGTTTATTTGACTCTATGAGAGTTGTTTATCTATTTGGCCTTGCAATCTATGCGATAATGAAAATGTTGATATCTCGTGGGAAGGATTATAATAGTACTGTCGGATAAGGAAGAAGTTTATACCGTTATATTAGCATGGACTCTGCTTAACTAGTAGGCACGTTTTAAAAGCGATGCTTTGAACAATATCTTCAGATGAGTCTTGAATCGTTACAAATGATATTAAAGTTAATGCTTGATTAGGAAGCGAGGGTGGGGTGAGTGTCTACCTTTTAGCCACGCAATCTTATGGGTTGGGTGTCTACATGGTTGGAAGGAAGTCGAGGGTGTGTGCGTGGTATCTCACATCCAAGGTTGAAAATATTGGTTTCGACATTTCAGTATTTGGATTTTATGGATATATATCGATGGATATTTTATATGAAATAAAAATTATTTAAAATTTATGATAACATAGATAGAGGCTTTAATAATAATAAAATAAATAATAATGTATATTTTAAAGATATTTTTTAGCATCATAAGATATTTGTAATATAATTAACGTAACTAAAGTAAAAAAAAAATATTTATTAATTTTCTATACTTATAGTCATTTATTTTAAAAAGGAAAAAATAATTTTTATTATATTTAAATAATAATATTAATTTTTATCTTATTAAATTAATATTAACTTATAAATATAACTTTATTATTACTATTATTATATATTTACGCAACTTTTTGAAAAAATTCACTTTTTAATATTTCAAAAATATACAAAATTAAATAAAAGTAAAATTAAAAATTAAAAATTGAGATAAATAAGGATATATTACAACCATAATTTATCTTTCGTTTAAAATAAAATCATAGTCTACTAATTAAAGCATTAATAATCTAAAGAAATTGTATATTAAATTTAAAAAGTTTGAAAGTTGTTTTGCCAAAATTTAAGGGGCTTTAGATTCACAGAGAAATTAAGAATGTTGATATTTCCCCGAACAAATTGATAATTTCCCAATCCATTATTTCCCAAAGAAGAATTGACAATTCCTAACGGTTGGAGTGCTTTCAAAAGCAATGATATATGGAAACTTTTGGATCATACAACGGGAAGCATCTCGAGGGCATTGGACTATTTGATTCGAAGCAGTCAAGGGTCAATATTTTGAGATATATCATAAATATATATCAGATATATCGATTTTCAGAAAAAAATCACCAAAGCCTACTCCTGCGCATCTCTTGCATGCTTTCGATATCTCCACGATAATAATCGATTGTCAATGATATATCGCGATATTGTTGATATTTATCGAAACTTTGTTCAAGCCGATTATCGATGGAAAATTTTAGCCGCCCACTCTGGAGTATCCAATATATCAGCGGAGTATATCGGATTTTATCCTTATAAAAAATATCGAGATAAAGGAGAAAGTTATTAAGACTATATGTATGCGATCCTCTTGACTATATAGACACATTTAAAGATGTGAGAAACCCTTTGGGCAAGGTGAACAATATCACGTGGTTGGATTTGAATTCTTTTATCGGAAGGAAATACAATGAATCTTATTATGCGAATCAAGGCACGAGACTTCAAAGGATTGAGTTAAAATCCCAATTAGGCCAGTTGCAAGAGCACTGAAAAAGAAAATCAAAGATGCACTCAACATGATGATTCAAGTTCTAGAAGAATCTGAACATGTATGGGAAGAATCTGGACATACTTAGGATATTTTTTTATCGCATTAGATGGCTCGCATGCCAAGTCATCTACTTTCTTTTTAGTTGTTTATCTTTATTTACTTTCCTTAAAGCATATATGGATGGTAATAAAGTCAACCAAAATCCTAGCCTATTTAGGTTTATTTACTTTCCAAGTTACTAGGCTTGAATTAGGTTTGTAAAGAGAAAAAATAACTCCCTGATTTTTATTGATTAAAAAAGTGAGGGCACATACATATTTATACTCTAAGTGTTAGAGCAAAGAAATGAAACAAAATTAGAGTCTAATTAGGAGACTAAAGAGAAAATGAAAGAAATAAAGGATTCTTACATGGAATAGGAAACAAATCCTTAACACTCCCCCTCAAGCTGAAGCATATAGGTCAAATGGGTTACATATGCACTTAATCCTAATGTAACAACCTTGTTAGACAATTAGACATGTACTTAATCTGATGGGTAGATCTGGGGTCATTGGAAAAGTCGTCGGAATTGTCTACACGGCGAGTTAATGTGACCGGAGTGAGACACAACCATAAAATGTGTCGCCGGAATTGACTGCATGGCGAGTTGATGTGATCGAAAGAGGGCTTGCAAGTAGACTACCGAAAAAGTAGATTGTAGAAAAAGTCTACCCAAAAAGTCGTCGGAAAAAGGTCTAACGGAGAAGATCCACTAGAGAAGGTCCGTGGGAGGATCTAAGCGGAGGGTCTATGGGAAGGAGGATGTTGCCGAGAAAAGTGGTGTCGAAGGGACCGATCGAAAAGGGCATTAGCCAGATAAGTGGATTTGATACCATGTGAAGAGAAAAATAACTCTTTGATTTTCATTGATTAAAAAAGTGAGGGAACATACATATTTATACTCTAAGTGTTAGAGCAAAGAAAGGAAACAAAATTAGAGTCTAATTAGGAGACTAAGGAGAAAAGGAAAGAAAGAAATGATTCTTAAAAGGATTAGGAAACTAATCCTTACCAAGGTTTAAGATTATAGTATATCTTTTATATTTATTTCCTTTATAATTTGTAGCCTATAAGAAGGCACATCCCATGGATTAAAAAATGTGAGTCTTCTACCTTGATTCTTCAAAGAACCTTTGAACTTATCGGAATTTTTTGTGTTGTTCATTTTATTGATTTATCAATCAATCATTCCATTATTGATTGTGCATCATCCATCGACTTATCAATCAATCCTTCCATAATTGGTTATGGTGTCTTCAACATCCCATCGACTTATCAATCAATCCTTCTATAGATAATTGTGGCATCTTCACTATAACAAGGTTCTTACCTCTAAATAGGTAACGGGTTCTTGTTTCCACCTTGAACCTAATTATAGAACTATCCAAGAGACTATTCTATTACAAGTCACATCAGTCCTTTCTGGGTTTGTATCTTCTTAAAGGTAAATGGCATTGAACCAGCTAGAGAGAAAAGAATAAGCAAACGAGGCTTTTAAACCAGTCAAAGATAGTAAAATGTCTCCTGATAAAGAAAAATAATAATTCATTGTATTCCTCATTCACACAACTTCTACCATAAGTGGCAGCCTTTTAGTAGGTGATTTAGATTCATTCCACTCATTTTACACTAGAATTCCAGTACGAATTTTTCATAACACATGTTTATGAGCATTGACTATGTCATAATGCTTCTTTTGGATAAGAAATAGAGATTTATTACCACTATTCAACCCAATCTGTATTGAAGGGCACAAATGCCAACAAAATAAGAACATTCAAGAAACTAAGAATTGCAAAATCATAAGTCTCAATTGAATAGCATATAAATTCAGTCAGCCGTACTGAACCTCTTCAGAATTAGCACTTACTACAATAACAATTTAAGACATTCTCAATTCCAAAAAATAAAAGACTCAAGCAGTTGATTGCCTTTAATAAGTACAAGCAAAAGAGATGCTTTAGGGAAAAAGATGGCCAAGGCCTTAAATAAACTTGATTTGGAAGGAGAAAAGTATCATCCAGGCCTTACCATAAACATGATGTGATGGGCGCCTATTTGCATTCTCTCAATAGTAGAAAGCTAGATAAACACATAGTTTAAAAGAAAAAAAAAATTCCTTTTTCATTATGAATTTCAATGTAAACAACAAACTTCATGACTTTTCTGCCGTTTCAATAAAGAAACTTCTAGGAGTCACTACAACTTTCGCTCTCAACACAAAGGCTGATAACTAAAATAGAATTGCATCTGATTGTATACAATGAATCTTGATAATTACATAGGTTTTTGGAAATGGAAACCCTTTCTCCTGTCGCTTAGAGAGACCAAAGTGCCAGCAATGCAATATCATTTTGTAATTCAGATGAACACTGAAAAGATATTGAGGCTAACTATCTGCCATATCATGGGTGTCCTATAAATGGCTAGCGACTAAGTTGTCCCTTCTAGAAATAAACAAATGAATTCCTACAAAATAAAAATAAACAAATAAACAAATGAATAAAAAGGAAAGAGCCAGCTAAAGGTTAAAAGAAAACAAGTAAGTGCTCAAACATCAATGATCCAGCTTGATTTGAAAGCTCTGTTACAAATTCAGAGGAAGAATTGATTTTTTTTTAAATAGGTGAAGCTAACATGGTAAGGACAACAAAAGGCAGTTAGAAAAAGGAGAAATAGATTTTTTTTTTTTTGATAAGTAAAAAGGAGAAATGGAATTAGCAAGCGAATCTCAATGAAACTTGTCAAAGGAACAAGATGATTGAAAGCAAAGTCTCACTCACTTACTTGCTGGGAACTATAAGACTTTCAAAGCCAAATGATGTTGAAAACATCTGAAAGAGAAGATATTTGTAGGCCAGAAAAGATATACCATCAACATCCTGAACCTGCATTTAGAAACCAGCTAAGCCTATACTAGCAACTCACCAGTACTTTTGAAAACTATAGACAAACCAGACTTGTTAGTAATCTCAAACAGAAATACATAGGCCAG
This sequence comes from Tetrastigma voinierianum, assembly GCA_016808115.1. NCBI lineage: Eukaryota > Viridiplantae > Streptophyta > Magnoliopsida > Vitales > Vitaceae > Tetrastigma > Tetrastigma voinierianum. The sequence goes on from JAEQBH010003249.1 coordinate 12,692, forward strand.
AAAAGACATACCAACAACCTGAACCTGCATTAAGAGCCAGCTAAACCTACAAGAGAACAAGGAAATCCATGTCTTCGTAGACATTGGAAGGATGATGGGTATGACATTGAGACACCATAATTTAAAGAAGTCCTTGAACCATTAAATTGAAAAGAGTCTCAATCCCACAGAAATATATAAGTTATACTGATCCTCACATATGTCAACCAGATCACTTGACATGAAGATTTTAAGCAAGTTTTTTCCTCTCCAATGTTCTCTGGTGCAGTGCTTGTACACATTGTGTGCACTTGGGCTATGCCTCCTTTTGCTGGGATTTTTTAGTTTATCTTTGTTTGATCTATCCAGAAAAAGAAAAGAAGGAAGATTTTGCTTTTCCAATAATGCAAATGCACAGAATTACAAGAAGACCCTGCTGCTTGTAAATCACCAATTTCAATTAATAAACTACTCTTGTTGAGTCATTGGTATGTAAGTTACTAGTTGTGAAAAATTAATGAAAATTGATCTATTCTTTTCTGATGTCAGTTCATTGAAAAATGTGCCTGTCAGAAGCAACCAGCTATTTACTTTGCACCTTCCAGGAGGAATACACCAATAAGTGTCAAAATCTATAGGATGTTCTAGGTAGAAAAAGCACAATCCGCAGATGCTTTTCCTAGATAGTTATCCTCAAAATAATGTCTTGCTGCAAGGAAACAAAGAGAAACCCCAACAACCATTCAGACACCTGAACTCCATGGGGCATACAAGATAACATGGGCACAATAAATCGTATGTCAAAAGCATGAGACAAATAATTCAGTCAGAAAGAAGAGAAATACTTCACTATCTAAATTTTTTGCCTTCCAAGGCCGAGATGGTATAATCGGATGATCTGAGGCAGTAAGCTTAGGGGGAATTCAGAATCCTTGGAGATAAATCACATGAATTGTGGACCATGAACTTCAACATAGTTCCTGCAATACCATTTATACCTTACCTAAGGACTACAAAAGGAAAGCAGAAATTATAGGGATTGATCAGTAATTAGAAAATTAAGATTTTTCCTATATAGACATCAAGTGCTTGCCCAAAATGAAAAGAATGCTCTTACCAAGAAAAATGAATTTGACATACGAACTGTTTAAGTGGTGCTATGAAAAGGCAATAAGGAGTCAGAAATATGAAACATGAGGATCAAATGTGGGGAATGTCATCAACAGGACTTCCTGAAGCACTAAACAAGCTATCTAAATTGCATGTTATATGGGTATGACAAATAGCTGGAAAGGGGGAGAGAGAGAGAGAGAGAAGAGGGGCCTAAATGGGATAAGGGAACCAGATATTGTATGAGAGTGTCCCACTTGATAAAAATAAATAAAAAAAGGATTCTCCACTGTTTTTTCAGGGTACAACATGACAATAATAGCGATGCCATAGGTAACACAGAGAAGAAACATCTTCACCACTGAACCTGCAAACTCAGTGAAAGGAACAATGCCTAATTACAGCTAACTAGATCCAGAGAGTCTTAATTATTCAAATGTTCAACATGCTGTAGACTTTTTTTTTGGAATAAGATTCATACTGGAAAACAAAAAGATAGGAGAAGGGGTGGTTATTTGTGGCCCTGTGTTGTGGAGAAACAGAAAGTACAAAAAGAAATTATTAAAGGGTCAAAGCATAATATTTTGCAAGGAATTAGACCTTTGAATACGAAATTTCAGATCCAAAAAATAAAAAGAAAGGAAGAAAATCCAAGGCTATTTAAGAGATCAATTACTTTCACTACAAAGATTGGAAATTTCCAAGCATGCACTGTGAATTCTCTAACCTACCCATTTAGAGACACTGCCTCTGTATAATTAGAAAAGGAGACAAAATAACCAAGTAGATAGATAAAGAAATCTTGACCTTCCAGCTTTTCCTAAACCAAAAACAAGAGTTCAATCTTTACATGATCAGCTTGTCCCACACAAGAAAGCTGCAAACTGATCTTTCTTCCAGGACCTCTCAGGAAAACTCTTTCACCCAAATGCCTGAGTCCCCCCATGAAACCCCGCACACCAACCTGTCCTTACTCCATAACCTCACAACATAAGACCCTTCTATGAATAATGATTGAGAAGGTCCTTAAGAGGAGGTAACCAAGATTAGAAAGAAGGACAATGATGAGGGTTTGGCAAAGCAGCAGCCTCTCGATCTCTCAACATAAAGAACAACTTTATCTCAGGTAAGACCAATGAAATCAGATACCAAATGATGACAACATAGTCAACTTTTTCTTTGTAGAACCAGCACTCTCATTGTCGTCCCCAAGGACCCTGTATGCCTATCTTGTTCCTATATCCCCAAGTGACCAAAGGAAGGCTAACCAAGTTCATTCTATAACAATCTTCCCTGCAAGGCTCTGAAATCTGATAGGGAAAAGGCCCCACATAAGAAAAAACCTCCAAAGGGAAAACTAGATAATACTTAACAGAATGTGCAAAATTGAATATGGAAAATACTAATCCATAGTAAGAAATAGGATGATGAACTCATTCACATGCTTCTTGTGAACATTACAGAAACATGAAAAAAATTTCCATGAATTTTCATTTCTAATACAAGACACTGAACCAGCTTCCATTATTAAATTATTTAGTCAATAGATTGCTTAATAGAAAACGCCAAAACACAGCTATGATCATCTATGATGATCATTCCATCCCACTACGGCTCAATAAAATTAATTTACATTAACAAGGATTTTATTAAATTTCTCCACATAAGTGTGTACTCGTACTCTTCACAAATAATAATAATATCAATAAAAATTTTAAATATTCCAAAAGCATATCCTCAAAACCATCCTGTGTGGTCATTAAATTTGTAAGTCGTCTCGAAAAAACACCTGAGCATAATTTGAGGCAAACTAGACTCTCACCATAAGTTTCAAAACTTACTGTCAGAAGAGTAGAATTCTATTCAATGATAACTGATCTTTCAGAGTGTTAAGTTTTAAGAAAATTTCCATCAAACGTCACAATGAACTGCCCCTCTAAGGCCTATCCTAGTGCTAGGCTCAAAGTCTTTTTTTCCAGAGTCATCAAAAAGCTACAGGCCTAGAGAACATTAGCTCAAGGAAACCCATTGCTTCTTTATATAGGCCACCTTAACCAACATCCCCAGAGTTCCCAAGGAAGCACACAAAGAATAGAAAATAAAACGATAGCTTGACAGTTATTAAACAGGCCTCCTCATACATGTTTGAGGAGATTCACCCGTATCTTTATCCTTATACAAAGTTTCTTTCACAATACATATATCTTGCAAAAAAACAAAAAGAAAAAGGCAAATAAATCCAACTCCCTTTCTCAAATTTGAAATTTCTGAATAGTATCACATGCTTAAAGCGACTACGTTGCTGCCACAACCAAAAGTAAAATAAAAATAAAAATTATAACCAAGGCAACAAAAGAAAAAAAAAAAAAAGGGAGAACGGATAATAAAAACAAGTTAGAGAAAAAATAATTATTACAGCAAGATCAACCAGACTATTGCCCAAACATACCCCTGCTAAAAATAACAATTTTTATAAATAAGTAACAGATAGATGATCTGAATAATTAAACCTGCTTAATCCAATTTCTTACCACATAGCCAGGTTATCTAAATCAAATTATTGATAAATTTAGAAGAACACGAAATGATAATGAAACTTATACAGAAACGCAGATAATCAAAAATAATCAGTATAATAATTTGATACAATTATAAAAAAGGATAACAACCGAACCGATTAAATTAAAAAAAAATACAAAATTATGAAAGTGATCATGTGAATATAGCACATCGATTAACAGATAATGATAGAAGCAAGTCAGATTATAGTGAAAACCATACCTTGACGACCGTGGCCGTGGAAGAAACGTTGACTCCGGCCAGAAGATCGAGAGCGAGTGGAAAGCGATCGCAATTTTGAGGAAGAGGAAATTGCTATTTGCAATTTGCAATTTGGAAATGCCTCGTGTGGAGAAAGAATTAAGGAATTGCCCTGTTTATAAAATAGGGAGGGATGCGTGAAAATAAAATTGCAGAAAATAGGGTGGAATCCAGTGTTGTGCTTTTACTACTCTGTCCCATACACAGAAGGCCAGGTGTGCGCCAAACGAAGGGTAATTTGGGAATTTCGTCTTGTGCACTTTTGCCGGGAGCCTGCCTGGTGTGTAAGTTAACATGACGTGGCTAAGCTTTACACGAAAATTCAAAATTGGACCAAACGCTATTTTCTGATTCATCAGAACCCACAATTTATTGAAGAAATCAGTGGCGAATTTATTTTTCTAGGGAAAAGCTAGAAAATCAGTATTTGGCTGCCCAGGAAATCAAGGAAAAGTGAACAGAAAAAAGGGCAAAAAAAAACCAGAAGTTTAAAAACGGTTTCTTTACGGTTTTCGAAAACTGTTTTTTTTTTTCCCTAAAAAAACAAGTAAGACAAAAAAAACACACATAATATATTTGGTTTTTACATTTTTTTTTTTTTTTGATAAAACACATAGAATACATAAATTCAAAAAACAAGATTAATTTTCAAAAACATCTAAATTACAGTGTTTTCAAAATCTAAATATGAAGAACAGCTTTCAAAAACTTTAAATAAACAAGTGTTTCAAAAGCGAAAACTAAATTCGAATAACGAGGGGGCAGTTTTCGGTTAACCGGATACTTGTCGAGTAGTTATCGATGTTTTAAAAGCGGTAATAAAAACGATTTTAAAGACATGAATATAGGCATTACTTCTCTTTTCCTTTCTCCCTCTTAATTTGATAAAAACGTTGTTTGGTGAATTTGATTAGTTAATTCATAAGGGAAGGGACAAACCAAAACAGAAATAGAAATAAATAATAAAAGCCATTTGGAAGAACAAATGGTCTTTTTTAGGTTGCTTGGGCATGCATGTGGCCATCTTGGTAATTGAATATGGATTGGGAGTTTTACAATTACAATGAGGAGGCAAATACCTTCACCCTGTTTGGAGGGACACCTGGAAATTCCTCTGAGGGTTTGGGATTTTGAGATTTTCGCTCCATGAGTCATGAGTGTACCTGATTAGATATCCAATGGAAATGAGCCATTAAATATTTGCATGGAATGCTTCAAATCCCTCCTCCCCCTAGGGATATGTATGTTCACACATATATATATGTATATATTCATGGCAAATGGTCCCTTCCAACATTTGAGAAGAACAAGGTTGGCCTGGGTGGGGTACAGGTACTACACTTTCTGATGAGTTCCTATACTGTTAAATTAATCCAACAAGGGTAATATTGCATGACAAAAGTAAAACCCGAAAAAGAAGGAAGCCTCTCTGCAGGTATTACCACAACACAACCTCTCTGAGTAGCCAAGGCATGCATACATACAGTAATGAAAGTAAAATTATGCAGAGCAGAGGTGTGTCCTAAACTTCCTCAGCAGCATCTCTTCCTCCTGATTCTTTTGTGCTCCCTCCAGAACCCAACCTCTCTGATGCTAACCTTTCTTCCAGTGCTCGAGCACCTCTTTCTCTGCATTCAAATTCAACAAAATGTACCCATATATTATTATTATTATTATAAACAATTAATAATCTTACCACTACTACTACTACTACTACATGTAATACTGGTTTTTTTGTTTTCCTCCTAAAAATTAAGACCCCCCATGCACTCTTGTGATCCAAGTTCAAATAAAAATTGTGTTACATGAATAGAGAAGCATTAGCAGCACCCCACACGAAAATGGCAAAAAAAGCTGGTTTCATTTTTCATTATTTTTCTTTTTCTTTTTTTTTTATTCTGCTTTGAGAATTTGGTGTGGAAGAAAAAAGGAAAAAGGTTGATGATCAAGCTTGTCTTCTATAGATTAAACAATATATGTTCCAACATGAAAACTTGGATGATATTTGCATGAGTTTGTAAATATAGAAGTGGACAAGTATGAGCGAATGAATACCTTCTTCTAGATGCTTCAATGGGATCAGAGCCAGGCAATGGGGCACCTCCCAAGGTGTGACCCATAGCCTCGTCAGAAGTTTCGGATCTTCCACAAAATAATCGTCCAAATACTGTTGCAATGGGATCAATCACTGGTCTGCATGTCAACCATCAAGAAACAGTGTCAGAGGAAGAGAAAGCAGCAGCAGCATCAGCATCACTTCTCAAAACAATTATTTTAACTCTAGATTACCTTAGAAATTCAGGGAAAAACGTAGAGAATGCAAACTCGTCACTTGGGTCACCCTTTAGTCTTGTTTCTGGTTTTCTCTGTAGGTATCTGAGGTAAATCCAGCCCATGTATGTCCCAAATATTAAGGCTGGAAGGTATGCTGCTGACTCTATAGTAAAGAAACTTATTGCAATGGATAGCAATAGCATGAGGGACGGCAACCACTAAATAGCATCAGAAATGGTTGAAAAAGAGGACATCAGAAATATATCCACACTTCACCGAAATTTATAACAGATGTTATATTATATCTGAAAGCCTGATATACAATCAAGAAGATTATTTCTTATAGCTTCTTACCCTTGCTCTTATTTTCAAGAGGGAAAATAAAGAAAGCTCTTGATCAGGGATGATTTGCTTTATGCCAACTATGAAACCTGAAAGGACTCCATGGAAGCCAGAAAGAGGCATATAACTACCAAAAAAGAATGAATAAAGGTTAGGCGTCACAGTTGATGCTCATCTATTGCACGGTCAAAAACTGTTGAACAAGATACAAAAAGAAGACACAACATAAACCTGGGGTGGGGGGCTGGCGACATGACAGTTCAATCTAACAATAGGAAAATGATAGCATTCATGACAAAGTGTTTCTAGATGGATAACTTGAATCACTTGATTATCTAGCCACATGGTGCACATGAATTGGAAAATGGTCTATTAGGCCTCACCAGCTTTCAGACTATTCCAACATGTATGTTCCTTAACTTCCTTCATTTCTGGACTTGAATCATTGAACATAATGGCTAATTCCTAAGTACATAAATGAAGGGAGGACCAAACATTGAAATGGTATGAAGCATAGCACAATCCTAGTCAAGTGAGCTACATATCAATCCAGTGCTAGCATGGAGAGATGATTACACAATGGTCCCTGGCAACTAATTCAAATCATGTATCTCATTTTTTTAGACACAGAATCTCCCTTCAATGTTTTTCTTTTATGTCTACTTTTTTAAGCAACTTTTTTTTTCATTCATGCATCAATGGTTGCCAAAAACTATGTAAAAGAAAAGAAAAGATACAAGACTCTAAATCTTTTCTTTTTTTCCTCCTCAGCCACCAAATTGGACACTAAAATGTAGGAACTTGTTCAGATAAAATTAATCATGGAAGTGGGAAATAATTGCAAAATGGTATAAGCATTAAAAAAAACCAGGAGGATTTGTTTCCAGGATACATAAGCTACTTGGAATACTTTACAGTGAATTTTCCTGCCTTGTTATATAGTACAAGGCAATAGCTGTGATGAAAACACATACAGAAGTTAGAAAGTTAACTATAAGGATGAACTTCAAGAATTCTCTAGTGCCCCATATGGGTTCAAGCAGCTTTCCCAGAAAAAGAAGACCAACTGTGCTAACCACCGTCTGGAAAACAAAATTGACCATCAGAACAACTTTATGAAGTAGCCAAAAGGATTTCAGGTAAAAATAACAAGGGTAAAAATAGAGCACTGTTTACAGAAGTTGTTGTACCCCATAGATGGTTTGTTCAATGTAACCGGACGTTATTAGATTCCAACCAAAGGGTATTGTCCTACAAAGAAATTTAAGGAAGATTTTAGGAATCATATTAACCTTGCATAACCAAGGCTTCAAGCATGCCACTCAATTTGTGTTTCCTCAAAGAGATTGAAATAGATCAATTATTATTGCATCAAAAACCAATCCAGGTGGGGTGAAGAAAGAAAGGAAAACAGAACAAAAACTCCCAAGCCTGCCATGCAGGACAAGTAGTAAACATTTGCACAAGACATGGAAATAGAACACTACCCAACATTTATAGCGTGTTTTATTTTGCTTCAAGACTTTAATTGTTTGTTTTTCTACTTTTTCATGATTATGAAAGACTTTTTGTTGAATAGAGAAAATCCAAAGTATTAAACTTTTTCTTAAAGAAATAATAACATATCAAAATTTTCTTTACTTTTTAATGCTTAATAGAAAGAAACCATTACAAAAACAAAAAATTAAACACTTAACACCATTATGCATTTTTTAATCTTTAAGTTATATTTAGAATCATATAGAAAAATAATAAACACCACCTAGGCCTTTTTTATTAAAAAGAAAAGAAATAAAAAAAACAATAACAAAAAGGGAAGTATAGGGAAAAAAACGAAAAAACCATTGACCCAATACGTCAACTGATCTAATGAGTCACAAATAAATCTATCATTCACAAGGAAAATTTTTCTGAGAACTCTAAAGAATCTATCATATATCTAAGGTGCCTTTTTTTTTTTCTGACAGATATAAATCAAAGGGGATCATTATACAACAAGAAGGAGAGTAGGACCTCACTTCAGGAGAAGAACCAGAGAAGCAAAATCACTGAGCAGCCCCAAGAAATGTGGGAAAATCTTCCCAGCCACCTGAAGGCACGTATGCTATTGAACCATTATCCTTTTTTTTATAAGTGATAGGATATATCTCAACTAACCAGTTCATATCCAAAACCAATTTTTTCTCTCCCCCAGAAGGAGAATTATATTACAATGCCAATATTTCATCACCATTGTCACCAATTAAAGTACTAAAGGTCATTCCACCACCTATACAGTAACTCTTTCCCTAGATCTAAGTGTCAGTTCAATAAAGTTTCATTCCATGATTTCCTTTATGGATCTAAGGCCAAGGGAATGTATATACAATTCCAAAATCCAATGGTAGACGGAACAACCAAACGATCAGACCCATTTAAATATGAACAAATAGATCCTTTCATTTAAATATGAACAAATAATTAAGCATACTAAAATGAACAAGCTTCCTAGAAATATGGAAAAACCGAACACGGCCAATATAGTCTACATTAAATGTCAACATAAGAAGATAATCACTAAACTCTCTACACTTGAAGCTTGCAAGGCAAAGCCATGACAAATTGGGTAGGGACTCCATAGTTATTCACGTTAAGACACATTCAAGCTGTTCTTTCTATAAATTGAATGCAACATAATCAGTGCAAAAAATTTAAATTGCAGAATCTATATCTGATCAAAAGAGCTATAGTTAACTGACAGAATACGATTTATAGCGTAATTTGAAGATAAAAAATACCTAGCAGGAATAAGGGCAAGATAAGAAACGGATGAAGGTAAAAACTGCACCACAAGATGGCCACCAACAATAACCACAGCAAGGCCCTTGCACAGCCGCGTAAATCCAGAAAAACTCCCTGTGCCCTACCAATTACAAGTTTCAAAACGAAGATAAAAATCCAAACCACTCATCTACAGAAAGGAGATCGGAAAAATAGATCTAAAGCAATTTATCCAAATCAAGCTAAATTTCAATCAATGTGATCTGAGATACCCAAATCACACACCCCCTAAGCACGCAACAATCTTTTACAGCACTCTTCCGCTGAGAGATCAAATAAAATCTCTTCTCTTCGGCAAGACACAGATTCATCGATCTGGGATGCCCTCTTTTCGTTGCAAATTTCAGTCAAAATGTATAAAAAATTGTTTGCGGATTTAAAACACAATACAAAACACAAACAAACAGAAGAAGAACTATGCATTGTTTGAGCTGAATTAAGCCAAAACTTCGTACAAGTACATATCAGAATCAAACATGCGTGTCAATTTGTTTCTCCATGCTTTCATGGAAAACAAACGGAGAAGTCGGAATCAAGAATTAGATATGCATGCGAGAGAGAGAGAGAGAGAGAGGACTCACTCCAGTAAGCGCCGAAGAACTCATGACGGAAAGTTTGAAATGGAGAGCCGCTGGGAACGATCTGATAATTTTTTTTTTTTTTTTTTTCTTTCTGCTGAAAGTCGTGAGTCGTATCAAACCAATTAAATTATTGGGTACATCGCGAGCTATATCGTTATATTGTAGACCATGTAATATTTGGATTTCACGCCTGCCGCCTTTAGAGAATAAATTATTATTTATCTATTTACTGTTATACTGATTTTATTTTTTTATTTTTTTTTAATATTTTGTAGCACCGTCGAATTATCGTGCAAAAGGGAGCGAAAACCGAAAACTGATTAAAAAGAAAACGAAACTTCTTTTTCATTTACATCGTTTTCAGTTACAGATTTTGCTATGGTGAGGATAATCTCGCTTCTTTTTTATTTTTTCTTTTTCTTTTTTTTTTTTTTTTTTTGTGAAAAGTAGTATTATAATAATGTACTTTGACAACTTTTTTTGTTAAATTCTGAATAAAAGTTATTTTTAAATATAATAATTTTTATGAATCTTTGTTTTTGTTTATCGCGGACAGAAATTATATTTAATATTAGAACTATAATTAAAATAATAAAAATTTGTATAAAAACAAAAATCATGAAAATTGTTATGTTAAAAAATAAATTTTTTTGTTCAAGATTTAAATACATAAATCATTAAAAAAATTTATTTTAATACTAATTTTCTTTTTATTTTGTTTTTATGTCATTTTCACCCGATATAATGGAGGGGTTAAGAATTGGGATAAGAGTTTAAAATGGATAAAAAGTAAAACTAACAGTTTTTAAAAAAAGAAAAAGAAAAAAATGGAAGATAAGAAAACACCGTGTGAACAAATTCGTCCTTGGAAATATAGTCACAATGTCTCAGGAATGGAATAAAATGCCAATGGGATCTTATTACTAGGTGGGGATTTATATTTACATTTTTAAGAATATTTTTGATGGGGCACAGACAAGGCTCGTATATAAGCTAGCGAGACGGAAGTGAAGTCAGGCGAAGTGAATTTTATTGCAGTAGTTATTTATTAATTATATTTTTTGGATTTATTCGTTGATGCTTTTTGGTTATCGAATTTATGATTTGAAGTTATCGAATTTAGGATTTTTGTTTGTATTTATAAATGTCATTATCATTTATTATTTTTGTTGAAACGATTAATATTGAAAATTTGATAATTTCATTTCGTTTCTTTTATTTGCTTTTTTTTTTTTAATTTTATTATTTTCGTGTGGCCCCACATCGATTTTTGTTTACAGAATTATGACATTTTAAGAGTTTTGCCAATATTTGTAGGATTTGTCCATTTTAATCTAATTTATGTAAAGAATTAATGAAATTTTAAGATTATATTGTATTTATATAATCGAGGAAAAATAATTGAAATAATATTTAAAACACATGTAAAAATTATTCTAGGATTTCATGTTTTTTATTTTTTATATTTTTACCTTTTTGTTCTTTAACTTTCTCTTTTTATTTTATTTTCCTGCTATTTTCATTCAAAATTTTCTTGACAACAAAATATAGAATTAAAGTTTATCTTAGAAAGGACTTATTCATGTATAAAACAACCATTGGGCCCAGGTGTTGTGTTGTTTGATTTAAGGAGAATTTGTGAATGGAAGGTTCTTGTACGTTTAGTTAAGAAAATTTTATTATATCGAAATTCGAATATGAAAATTTTGATGTATTAATAACTAGTTTCGTTTTGAAGAAAATCGTTTGTCTTGAATTTTCCATTTGAAAATACGTTTTAATTTACCCCGGCCTCATTTGGTTGAATTTAGTTGAATTTAATTCGAACGAGAAAGCGAACTACACTTGTTTTTCGATTAAGTATATAAAATGTTGAAAATAGTGGTCGTTTTATTTTTGTTTTTTAACTATTAAATGTAAGTAACGTTTTCATTGTTTTCGAAAAATTTGAATAGAGAAAACGAGAAAATTTACACTACCTCTTAAGCAGTACTGTCCAATTTCTTTGATATCACTGGTAAGTTTGAGTTTGAGTGGGCTCTTACCCTACCTACTTTGTTTTATTTAGAGGGTGTAGTGGGCTTGTCTTGGGGCTGTTGGTTTCGCATCATAGTTTGCTTCTCACCCAAACCACCCCTTTTCTCTTTTTGGAAGTCTGATAGTTTTATATTAGGCACACGCATTATCGCCGACTAATTCGATATTTGAAATTATGACCATTGGAGTGCCTTTAAGGTCTTCGACCAACGGAACTACCTCTTAAGGTTTTTATGGAAGTAGGATGAAGATGCGTATGCCATTTGAGCAGTAGAATTAATTCCTTACGAAGAGAGGAGAATGATTGGCCTCTTTTCGAAAACTGTTTTTGAAAACAATTTTTAAAAAGACGAAAAACACCATTTTAATGTTTTCTAAAAACTATTCTTGTCATCTAAATTTCTTATTTTTTGTTTTCTCTATGTTTTTCAGAACAAAAAACAATTTTCAAAAACAGTGATCAAACAGGCCCATAGATTTTCTCTTCTCCTTGTATTCTTTCTCATTCTTTGAAGCCATGTTGAGGAAAATACAAGCAACACTAAGGAATACGGTCATAAACAACTGGACAAATATATATTACAGACATGACTTAACAGCAGCTATTCTCCATAGCCTTGACTTTGTACGAATCTCGTTTATTTATATGCTTTCTATGGTCATCCGTCACAAATCTGAATGTCACATTTTAAATACCCTCAATTTTGCAACCTTTCAAGAATGAAGACAAGGCCAGGATTAACAGTTTTGACTTGGGATCAAGGTGGGATATTAATTTACCAGCCATGGGGGGGCACCTAATCTAATAATCCAACTGTACTCTGGATCTGTCATTTCTCATAACAGTCTTCTCTCCCAAGGTTGAGTTCTAATAATCATCATTACTTTCAGAGAATTGCTACACTGAGTTAATCTTCTAGCACAAGGAAATTCTTGGGAGGGTGTTGATGATGTTAAACATCAAAAACTGATTGCAACTCGCTTGGAAGGAAGTGATACTACTGGACCCAAATAGATTTCAGAGAGTGAGACTACAATCCGATGGCATGCGAGGGCTGAAGCTGTCATGAACATAATAAAAGAAACCCAGCAGAACCTTACTGTTAAAACCGGGTCTCTCCTTACTGAGTCGAGTGCCTTGAAGAAAATAACTCTGAGGCGTCGATCTCTAAGGAGAGACTGATGATGATGATAATCAGAGATAGGCGAAAATAACCTGGAGTGTAAACTTAGATCTCTGTTGTTGGGAGCACTTCTCAACCCCAATTGGGAACCATGCTGTATCATGGCAATAATGCCTTCTAGCATCCATTTGTATAGTAGATCAGCAATAGCTTTGCAAAGTTGTTGGCGGAAGAAAATTGCCTCCTTGGAAATCATCATTCGGATCAACGAAGCTCCATCCTGTTTCATTTGAATGCCATAATCAATCAGAGTTCCCAAGGTACCAAAACTAACTAACAAACATGCAGCTTCTTTCGTTCTTTCTTCCATTAATAGGGAACCACAACCATAACTCTCTTCACGCTCGTTCACTTGCCATTTATAATCATCCCATGGTTAGCTATCATGGAGTTAGCGTACCATTGGGGCATGCTAGGCCAAAACCATCATCATAGCGAGAGAAACTAAGTCCTTAAAATGAAGTCATTTCTATAAAAAGGAAAACCCTGCATAGCTGATAGACTGGTTGATTTTCCTCAGGATCCGAACCATGGTGACACATCATGACACAGGCTACCTCAAATTAATCTAGTCATCATCATTTATATGCAAATGAGATGGAAAACAAACTACTGCCTACTCACCCAGTTAGAATACCCTCTTTCAATTGATCTCACAGTTATCCGACCTTTTTTATAAGACCAAACATCTTGTCAAGGGCAGACTAAAAAGGTGCATGATATATATTATCATCCAGTGCAGTAGAAATTCTAATAGTAAGTCAACAGGGGCTACAACTAATAACAGCAGTAAATTTGAGAAAAGAAAGTCCCGACTCAAAGGCACTCACCGCAGTCATTAAGAGTCTTCTCAGCACAACACCATCCTTGGATGGTAAAAGCCTCAAGACCAAATTTGCAATATCAACTGCACCATTGACACCACCTGGTGAGCAATTGAGTGAAGCTTCACCATTGGGTGCGACCAGCTGTCGCAAGCTTTTCCTGAAGACAAATATTTGAGGTAATAAATATGAATATAGACAAATACAATATTTATAAGTCACCAGAAAGAAAAACTGAGTCTACTAAAAGGACAACTAGACCATGCATCAATGAAGAGAATCAGTTCTCAAGAAGCAATTAATTGTATTTAGAAGACTGCACACTTCTCTTTCTGGAGTTTACACATAAAAATAATATTTATATTGAGCAAAACTAGGTCCTCAAAATTTAAAGAAAAAGAAAAAAGAAAATTCTTTTTAGTGTTCTTCTGCGTGTCCTATGTAGATGGGGCTACCATCCCTACAAGAAACTTATCTTCTACTACCCTCTTAGCCCAACAATTCTCATTGAAACCTGATATCACAAAAAAAATCTGCAAAAGATTGCCTATAAAATATATAGATTTTTGAAGTTTCTATGAGGTCAATTAAAGCTAAACACAAGGTTCCCTAGGAAACAATTTTTCAAGGGTTCTCTTTATTTGTCTAAAACTTGGTAACTGGCACATCGTGAAAATGACAAGCAAGGTACTGTTAATGCTAAGAGTTGGCTGAGAAACATCATATGTTGTGAAGAAAGAAATCACTGTCAGCCTTCAGGGCATAATAACTAATAAGTATGGATAGCTAAAACAGTTTTTAAATTAAAAATAAAAAATTGGAAGTAGACGGCTTTTTTTTTTCCAAAACGCTACTTAGCATACCTAGTTGCACCCACTTTTAAGAAGAGAGAAAGCTTTTGCCACTGGAATTCTTTCCTTCTGTTTAAAACCACCTGTATTGGTGGAAATAAAGTAAATAAACACAAAAGAATCACCAACAAATAAATTCAATAATAGTTTTAGAAATATTAGAGTATAAAAATATGCCAGTGTAGCAATATTAGCTGACAAACAAGCATGAAGAAGATCAAGAATGTTCCTTCTCTTCTTCCTCACACGTAATTATCAGTACATCATGTTAATAGAGATCAGAAGCAAATACAGAATAACATGATGCAATCCAGTAAAAATCACCAAAAGAACCGACAATTCTTAAACTATGATACCGAATGTAAAATTCTCCTTGTGGCAGGTGAGTTGTCAGTGAGAAGCTTCTGAACAACATAAGGATATGCAGCTTCGAATGTCTTAAAATTTTTGTCTGCAGCTATTGCCAATCCTGAGAATAAATGACAAGATATTGAATGTAAATTGAAGTATATAAAAAATCATTATGTGAATGGGGCATGAAAAAAAAAATGTATAAACATAGGTAAACAAACATACACATATGAGATGTCAAGGTTGGAGGGCTAAACCAATAGAAACATGTGGGCTAGCCAACATATACTGATCGGACAACCCATTGGCAAAAGATTATATGATTGCTCAGTAGTCTTTGGCAATCCCACATTTTTCATGATGGATTTATATAATCATGTCCAACAGTCTGGGTTAGCTAAACAAATCCATCAGGCAGTTCAGAGAGAAAAAATTATCATTCTCAGTAACAGCTTTGCAAATTCAGATTTTTCGAATTAAAAATTATTAGAACCATGAGTATTTTAAGACTGTAGCATGTTATACCTTCCAAGGAAGCAAGAGAACGCAGGACTAGAGTATAATATGGTGGCATCCGAAAATGATACTTAAGGGCAATGGACCAGATTTTACCCAGGACCTTCAGAAAAAATCATTATAATAATCAGCAACACACCAAGGAAGCTAGCCAAGATAACCATCAGAATCTCTGTTACAATGCAATATTGGTTCAAGCCTCAAGTTACATGGCAATAAATAAGAATAAAAACTAGTTGCCTCATCTATATAAGATTCTTACCTTACTGAACTTGACATCAGGAATTCCATCTTTAAATTCTACTTCTCCCAAGGCATACTCCAGATCCTGAAATGTTAACTCACATCAGCTTCAATTAGCATGAGTTCTAATATTTGCAGTCTGTGTGGAGACAATAGTTTCTTCCCTATAAATCTAACAGCACATATAGTAGTATACCATTAAGTAGCAAATAAATTCATACCCCTCTGCTAAAAATCCAGCACCTAGTAACAGAAAAACACTAATGTAACACATACATCAAAAACTCGAGAGCTGATACAATACCATGGTAACACGCTGTATACTAGTTCCAGGTCTTATAATGTCCATTTCAGTCAGCGCATGAACAAGGGATGGCCAATCGCCATTTACAATATGCACTATGGATGCAAGCATGGCATATTGATGCTTCTTTTCCATCCGACAAAGCAGACCGAAATCTAAAAACCTAGAACAAAATCAGAAGGAAAGGTTAAAGTGCCAAAAATAGATATTCATATATATTTTGACAACAATAACCACATTTTGCTTAGTGTAACATATTTTTATATAATAAAGAAAAAGACAAATGATTTACCCAATTTGTCCTGAAGAGGTGTAACGCACATTTCCAGGGTGTGGATCAGCATGCAATAAGCCTGTGTCAAGGAGTTGAACTAGAGATGCCTCCACTCCTTTGTTAACCTAGAACAATTACAGCACAAGCATATGCAAGTATATCAGTCACACCTAATATTTGGATAGATCACAGATTCCCAATTTCACAATATTGAAGGACAGAAGCCTTGAGTAAATATTGAATAAATAGCGTAAAGCAAATTTTATAGAACCATAAAAGCAATATAGCTTCATCCTAAATATTGTGTTGACTCAACTCCTGTTTCACCGTCCCATTCTACCTAGGCCCATCTTCTTCTACATGTAATTCATCAGGTCTTTTCTTGCGACAAAACCGGAATCTCTTTTTGACCAACTCTCTCTCTCTCTCTCTGTAGAGCCCCTTCAGCTTGCTGTATTTTTTTGTCAATCTTAGGATCTCAAATTCATTAACCTGTCAGTTCCAATTGCAGTTTAATCAACATGAACTACTTGGTAGTTAGTAGGATTCACATCAGGACTAACAAGAAAACTTTCACAAAGTGAAAACAGAGTACAAGGATAATTCTGTAATTCATCATTAACCAGTCAATTCTAAATTGCACTTTAATCAACATGAACAACTTGGTAGTTAGTAGGATTCACATCAGGACTAACAAGAAAACTTTCACAAAGTGAAAACAGAGTACAAGGATAATTCTGTAATTCATAATCACTCACCAAATCAATAAGCCGTCGTTTGGCATCATTTTGCTGCCTCTCTGAATATCCAGAAACATGAGCAACCGAGTCTCCAGAAGATGCAGAAATTAAATCACTTGGATTTTCACCCACCATCCACTCCATGGTTAGCACTCTCTTTCGACTTAGATGTAGCAGAACTTTTGGAACACGAATAAATGAATAGGAGGAATGAGCTTCCTGTACAGAAACAATAGTTAAGGAAGAACGGGAATATTTAATCCTGGACATTGACTAAGCGGTAAGAATAAACAGGTATCAGCCTGTCTCTTTGCATTTGAAGAGAGCCCCAGATTCTAATTCATTAATAGAAAACCAATATCATCTCCCCTACTCTCTTTTGTAGAAATTTAGAATCAACTAGAACAATCAATCTGTATTAGCTGATACGGAGCTACAAATTGAAGATAACCCATAAACCACAGTAGATTAGGAGCAGGTGTCACATGGTAAATAAAAATAGATAATATTTACAACTTCATTCTTAAAATTACTTCAAAAGGTTTCTGCTATTTACAAAAATAATTTAAGGTAAACCCATCGCAGAATTAGTAATTGCAATGGGAAGGTCTATCCATGGCCTCTTCATCGGTAGTCAATGTGCATGAAAAAGATAATATTCAAAGCTTTCATGATTTTCCATGTATTGTTTGCAACTGGAATAACCAAACCTTAAAAGAAACTGAAGCTAAAAAGTTGAACTCTTGCATTGTCGATTCCCCCATACACTGCAATTGAAAACAATCTCCATAGTGACAGAAACGTTATCTGAAGCAGAAACAGCCCCTAGAAAAAAGTTTCTAGTACTCTTCTGAGGCCTTTTTTAGTTATCCACTAAGTTAAGAATGAAGTTATTCTAAATCAATAAATGTATCTTGTCCTCTGATTGGAATCATCAATCACCTCACTCTCACACAAGTGGGGATGATGTAGATCCACTTCTTCTCTGTTGATACCACATTGTGGTGATTTCAGATTCAGTGATGGGGCACTTTTTTGAGTTGGAGAAATTTTTTGGTGGGCAAAAAGAGGAAGAAGGTTTGGCAAGCAGGATCATCATGTTTGTTCTAGACAATGTGGAAGGCTAGGAACAAAGATCACTTTCCGGGATAATGTATTGTCCACATAGAAACTCAAATTTTCATTTATTTTTCTTCTTTGGTGGGAGACTAAGTTGTAAATAGTGAATAGTCCTTTGACTTTAGTTGAATTCATTGATTGCGTGGGGTGTAGTGAGGTAGCATCTGTTTTCATATAGCTTGGGGGTTTTTTGTGTGTGTTGAGGGATTGAGTGATCTTCTTACTTGTATTGACATTAACGCCTTTATGTTACTTCCTTTTACTTATCAAAAAAATAAAAAATAAAAAGGCAATGGAACTCAAATGAAAAACATAACTAGTACCAGGAACTCAGAAGCATTTGCAGCCTCTAAAGTGTAATCCAACTCTCCAGACAAGCCTCTCCCAAGTTCATCGGCATAAAGACGAGGATCACTTTTTCTCTTTGCAATTTTTTGCACTAACCCCAGCTGAAACAGTTAATTGCCAAGTTAAAAGAAAGCAAACAACTAATTACGTAGGGATAAAGTATAGGTTGAGGCCAGTACAAACCGCAATGCGAAGAATGTATATATCCCGCACTACCACATGATGCAAATTGGGACGTTGAACTTTCACAGCAACATTAGAACCATCAAGAGTAACCCCCCGGTAGACCTAGAATATGAGGCATAAAAACACCAGGAACAACCTCCAAATCAGTATAACAAATATATAGTCATAACTTAATTGTAAAGAAAAGATCCACCTGTCCAAATGATGCTGCAGCTACAGGTTCCTTAGACATGTAGCAAAAGAATGCTTCCACAGGAGAACCTAATTCTTCTTCAATGATCTTCATAGCCACATCCCTGGGGAAAGGAGGGATTTGATCATGCAGACCAGACAACGCCTGCAATAATAACTCAAAATAAAATAAAACATACAATTCTATAATAGCATTTCATTTTGTGACAATCTTTAGAGAATGTGCAATACTATATATATATATATATGTGTGTGTGTGTGTGTGTGTGAGTTTTTTGTTCCTTTTTCATTTTTTTTGGGTTCCTATTAGGACTTGGACCCGGAACCTCCTGTAACCCCATCCCTCTTTACCACTTGAGCCAGGCCTCAAGGACTAGAGAGTTATACAATAGACTTTGTATCTATGAGCTCATTAACATAATTTTATTTTTAGTGTACAATATAAATAGAAATACACACATGCACAACCAAAAGCAAAGGTAATTAAGTTAAAGTTCCGTTCATGCCCAGTTAAAAATCATCTTGTAGCTGCAAAATTGTTTTAGTTTAGAAGGAAGAAATTTTAACAAAGTCTGACAGTGAATACATTAATGTAAAATAGAATAGAAAAATATCCACTATCTAACCTTGGAAATTTCTGGACCAATGATATCTGGTCTTGTGGAAAGGGACTGACCAACTGCATCAGTAAGCAAAGCCATGTAACTACCTTATTTGTGGTCTTGTGACTGCAGAAGAGGGTAAAAGGCCCAGACAGATAATTCAAAGATATTGGATGCAAGAAAACTAAAAGCTCCAACTACAAAAACAAAAGCAAAAAAATTGAATGGTTAAATGGAAATTTTAACTACATCATATTGCTAACCTTTGATAAAGGTGGGGCCAAGGTTAAGCATCGTTTCTTTTAGCACCATTCCAAAATTGTATGGAGAAATGCTGCCATTGATATCCCTATCCATATTCGATCTGTTGGACCTTATAATCCCAGCGGTTCGAATTCTGATCCCAGCAAAAGCAAAGGAGGAAAACACCTTCCAACATATGAAATTATGGACTTAATAAGAATGTACTTCCACAAAAGAAGCCTAGACAACAACTTTATTAATATAATATGGCATCAATAGACCATAGGAACAGGGAACCAGAACTCCGTTGCAAAACATGCACAAGCAGGCAGGTTTGTTCCCATCAATTAGACTGTCTCTCAATCTAAAATCAATTCATCATACAATTCAACAACAATCAAACAGACTATTTCATTCTGAAATCAGATCATCATACAATTTAACATACTCCATTATCATTTATTTCAAATTGGCTTAATAACCCAAGAGAATGTTTTAAACAAAGAAATGGTATTCTATTTAGTTAAAAAAGCATAAGATATCTCCTGAGTGCAGCCATCAAGAGTGGGTGTCATCAACCAGAAGAATGCCTTGCGTGGCCTATGTGCACATACATGCCTTGACACTACAATACAAACACTCAGTTATTTATGCATGCATAAAGCAACGGAAGACAACTTTCTTGAAAGGGTCACTATAGTGGCATTTATTCAGGTTATCCAAACCACAAATCAAAGACAAAGAACATAAACTACTGCCATTATATTCAGGGTTCATATAATCTGTATTTCCTAAATCCTCATCTCGTATGAGCTTCTAGCTTAAAGTCTCTGTTCAGCGGAAAATGATTATTGGCAAGAGATTATTAAACCATCATTTGGGTCCACAACAAATTACAAGTTGCTGCTAGTTACCTAGATACATTGTATATGAAAGTTGTTATAATTGCGGAAGCTTAAGAACGCAAAGATAAAGAAATCAATGTAAAGATGCCTGAGAGTTTTAATGTGGTTCGACCAATTATGCCTACATCCATGGATGAGAGAGAATCTTTCCACTATTCTTGAAAACACAGAGTACAAAATTGGAGTATCAAAGTATTGCAAAGACTAGGAAAAATAACAAAATAACAAAACCTTAGGATGCCCACAATACCGAGAAAATACCTCACAAAACTCTCAATCTCTTAAACCCTTACATCTCTGCACACACCGAATAGCCTTTACAACCCATCTCTCTCATAACTTTTCCCCTCGTGACCCATAATATTTATAGGGATATTCCTACAAGTTTTCCTTATTCTATAAGGAAACCTAATATTAAATATTACAATAATATAACAACTTGGAATTATCCTATAAAATATTCTTTATAAAAAGGAATTAATACAAATTACGAATTTGAGACATATTCTCATAGAAGTACTGTAGGAGTAAACTGATGGAATTGTGATAAGGTAAGAAGTCTTTTTATTAGAATTATTGCAGAACAATGGCTACAAAGATATGCAAGGCATTATGAAATATAAGATATCCTAGGTTTAGCTAAATACTAATCATCCTCATTTTTAGAGAGAATATATCCAAATCATATTTATTCCAAGAACAAATGAATCTATCTCATAAAGAAAGTATTTTTCCAAACCTCATTGGAGAAAATGGTAAACTTTTGCTAAGCTTGAGCGTAAATTATCCATCAAAAATAAATGCAGCTTTAAATAAATTTTTTCCCCATAAAATTTTGGAAAATTTCCAAGGGACTATTACTTAAAATAAGGGATTGTATATTTGACAAGAAAAGGATCCTCATTCAAAAACAGGAGATGAGATTGAAAGCTTGGAACTCAGATTTTACTAGGGGCAAGACATGCCACACTTATTGAATTTTTAATACCTCGAGAAGCCGAAGAGCCACTACGTGAGGCCTGCGATTGAAATAGTCAGCAACTTCTTGTGGATCATAGACTTCTGGAAGTGGCCTAGACCATAGCTTCGACAAATGGTAGAAATAACTAGCATATGTCTCCAAGGCATTGAGATCAGCCATGAACAAGTCAAGACCAGACAGTCCTGTTAGAAATGTAATATTGCAATATCAGTACAAGATAAGGAAGATGACTGAAACAAGTCAAGATGATTTGGTCTGCATCCCCCAAAGTTAAAAAGAGATAATTTTTTTTTTTTTTTATCGGTGTTAAAAAGAGATAAATAAACAAGCTTGTGTGGCACCATAAATATAAGTCTAATTGGGCATGGTCCTAAATAGCAAACTGTTTTCTTTTTCCCCTTTTTTAATAAATAAAAGCAATTGCATTTGAGAATAAAAAGAATACACAACCTATACAAAGTAACCCATTGGCAAAAAAGTGTGAATACACAAAAACTAGCAACCACACCCCATGAAGAACTTAACCAATTCACAGAAACTAGCATTGACATAGAACCATCCCTAACTTACAATTTAATCCAACCCCAAAAAATATACACAAATGAGTTTTTAAAATTTATTCCAGACTTTCACAATTATCAAAGACTCCTATTTCTCTCCCTTGAAATAGACCAAGGAAAGCATAAAGGATCAACTTTCCAAGCCATTTTCCTTTTTCTACAGGCACAAGAGCCTTCCTTACTTGACCAACACACTCATTGATGAGTGCATCACCCACTGCATATCAAATAAAAAAAATCAACCGCCACAAAATACGAGCTTTTTTGCATAGCTTGGGTGTTTTTTTGTGCAATGTAAAGGGAGTGAGTGCTCTTCTTAGTTTGTAATCTTTAGGCCACGACTTTAGCACCTTTTCTTGATATATTTCCTTTTACTTATCCTAAAATAAATTTGTAAAATAAAGATTCTTCAAGGGATTTGAACCCTCTCATACATGTACAAGTGAAAAATTCACCTCTTACCATGGGGCTACAATGCTTCTTATTTATTGTTTGACCCCTCAAAACAAATACCCAAATATTGCCCTCCCTCAAGCCATTTGTTGGCTCAACCATTGCGAAAAAGTCCTTTGATGAGATCTCATTGTCTATATTTAATCTTATTGATCAATTGGGGGCTAATTAATGAAAGAAGTTTTGTTCCCTCTCGTTATTTGGTTGTAAACCTTCAATGTACTATGGTACACTCTTCTTTGTTTAGGCATTGTTTTCTTTTTTTAATAACCGTGCATGTCTCGGCTAGCTTTCACGCACTCGAGCTAATCCCATACCAAAGGTAACAAACTGCAATCCTCAAGTGGCCCCAAGGAACTTGAACCGTTGACTATTGTTTAGGCATTGTTAATATTCATGTTTGAAGAGGATAAACAAATTTTGGATACTTCACTTATTGCTAATGAGACCATTGACTCCATTCCAAAGAGTTATCATTGTAGCATCCTCTACAAGCATGACCTACAAAAAACTTATGATCATGAGGATTAGGCAATTGCGTTCATGGTTTTCGCTTTGCGATGAACTTAGGTGAAAAGTGGATTGGTGGATAAAATAGTGCATTTTCATACCAAATTTTCTTTTATTTTTGATTGATGGCAATCTCCTCCGCTTTTTTTTAGAGCCCCAAAGGGTTTAAGACAAGGGAACCTCTCACCCCACCACCTTTATCAGGTTATGAAGGTGCTTGTTGTTGCCTACGTCTTTATCGTGATTATGAAGATGCTTTGTTGCTTAATAAATTAGTGGAAGTGTTTGTGAAAGGTTGTCAAATGAGGGGTAAAGGTGGAGAAGAGGTTGATATCCCATTTGTTGTTTGTAGAAAACATCCTAATCTTATGAAGTCTCTAAGGAGCAAATGACTTACCTAAGCTAGTTGTTTATGTGGTTTGAAGTATGTCAAACTGGAAAATAAATTTGGATAAAAGTGAGTAACATTGAGGATCTAGCTTCCGATTTTGGTTGTAAGGAAGGCGGGCTCCCTCTTACTTGGGACTACCCTTGGGCACCCCACACAAGTCTTTGGCAGTCTTAGATGGTGTGGGAAGAGGAGTTTGGAAAGATCGCCATGTGGCGTAGAAAGTACATTCCAAATGAGGGAGAATTAATTCCTGTTCGAAGTAACATATCCGTCCACCCATTTATCACCCTTTGTCAGGCATCCTAAGGTTAGTGAGATTGAGATTAGAGCAAATTCAAAGGGATTTTCTATCGAATGATGGGACTCTTAAGTGAAAACCTTATTTAGCACATTGTGATACAATGTGCCTTGACAAAAGGAAAGAGGGCTTAGAAGTGAAACATTTGTTTACTCTCAACAAGACCATATATCCAATGGAATTGACACTTTACTACTAAAAAGGAGGATCTTTGGGATCATCTTATCAATGGGAAGTATGAGGAAGAAGAGGGTAGGTGGTATTCAAGGGATAGAAGGGAGGGATTTGGCGCATGGAAAACCATATGGAAGGAGTAGGGTTTCATGAGTAATAGGGTTTCCTTTTAGATGGTGATGGGTGAAGGATCAAGTTTTAGAAGGATAAATGATGTAGAAATGATTCTTTGTGCAGAACTTCTCCGGGTTGTTTGCCTTATCAAACTCTGAGGATGCATAGGTGAAGAATGTTCCAGATTCTTCTATCACAGAAAGGGAAATGGAGCCCTTGTTTTTCTAGACATCGTAATGACTAAGAGGTCAAAACTACGAGAAGGTTTATCTCTTGCTTGGATGGATGGAGAGTGCATTGTGAAGAGCAAGATAGGGTGCTTTGGATAGAAACAAAAACCGGGAAGCTTATAATGAAGTCACTTTATTATGCTTTGGAATGGGGACTTTGATCTCTTTTCATTAGAAAAACATTTGGAAGACATGCATGCAACCTAAATTCAATTTCTTTGCAAGGGAGGTGACTCTGAAAAAAGTCTCGACGTTGAATCAAGTCTAGAAAACGGGGAAATCTTTGGCAATGAAGTGATTCCTTTGTAAGATTGAAGAAGAATCCATAGATCATCACCTAGTACATTGTGTAAAAATGCCTTTGTGGGAGTTGTTTTTCTCCCTTAGAAAGGCCGCTGGTGCTTCCTTCATATGTTAAAGGGACTCTTTTAGGTTTGCATAGCTCGTTTGTGGTCAAGAAGTATATAAAGGTGTGGAAAGCGGGTCTTCTTTACTTACTATGGATGATAAGTAAGGTAAGAAATAGAGTCTCCTACGAGGGAGAAGAGCTCTCGATCCAAAGTCTTAAAAGTTCTATTTTTTGTTTTCTTGGGTCGGAGACAAAGGGGTATATAGGTGACATCTCTTTTCTCTTGTTAGTATTATAGATTGGTTAGGCCATTGGTGAGGAGGAAATGGCCTTGTTCATCCTTTTTTTTTATGGTATACTTGGCTTTTGGTGGCATTTGGTAGTGGTAGTTATATACAATTTGTACATCTCAAGTTTCTCTTTTAGTTAGTAGCCTTTTTTAACATATTTTTCTTTTTATCTATCAAAAAATATATATATCTTATTTGCCTATTAAAATAAATAAATAAATATAAGACTTTTGTTAATGTATGATATGAAGTTGACAATTTTGCTCCAAAGGTTACTAGTTCAAGACCATTTTATATCATGAGTCTTATATTAACACGTTCGTATTTGATAAAACAAAATTTGGAAGCTTGAATAAGTGGGTATTAAGTTCAAAATTAGAATCCAATAACAGGATTTAAACATGATTCATTCATAATCAAGTTCATTATGTAAGCGATAAATACATTGTGAAATGAGAGAAGAAAAGCACCTCTTCTTTATCGAACGAAATAGAAATGAAGAAATACAAGCAGGCCCTACCTATTTATAAGCAGTGGCCAGAAGACACAAAAAGGAAACAAATAAAATCCAAAAAGGAAGGAAAATAATGTGCAAGAAAGGAAGAAGATAAACCAAATAATATCTTATGATCTCAACACTCCCCCTCAAGTTGGAGCATATAGGTTATATGCATCAAGCTTGTTACATATGTACTTAACCGAAGAAGGTCCAGTGGAGAGAGTCCGGTGGAGAGGGTTCAGTGAGAAGCTCCGACGAAGAAGGTGCCGGAGAGCTCTCCACCTCTGCAGGTTCTCTGGATCGGTACATCCAACTGAGAAAACTGGCTCTGGATAAGATCCGACGAGAAGATCACGGAAGGTCCGGAGAAGATCCGGGCCGGAGAAGCCGTCCGACGGCTAAGATCACCGGGCACTGGTCGGTACGCCCGCCGAAAAGCATCCGACGGAAGTCCAAACTGAAGACTGACGCGAGAAGGTCCGCCAAAGAAGGCCTGACAGAAGGTCCGAATGAAGAAGGTCCGCCTACGACTCCACTCAAACCAATCATGACTCCGATAACATGTGAAATGAGAGAAGAAAATAATTCTTTTCTTTATTGAATGAGTGAGTGAGTAAAATATTTATATAGGTAAGGAAGACACAAAAATGAAACAAATAAAATACAAAAAGAAAGGAAAATAATGTGTAAGAAAGGAAGGAGATAAACTAAATAATATCTTAAGAATATCTTATAATTCTCAACATGCACAAAAGCAACCATGAAGGATTTAAGCAGTTAAAATCATGCAAACCAAGAAAAATAGTTTGGATAATGTCCACTAGGAGGATGTTCAAGCACCCTAGAGGGCATGTAAGGGCCTTGAGCATTTTCTCTTGAAAATTGAGAAAAACAAATTTTTAAAAAGAATTTCTAATTTTCCTAAATATGTTTTTTTCTAATTAGATACAAGGAAGGAAGGAAATCTCTTACTTCTTTTGTACTTCTATTTTCCTATTATTATTATTATTTTGATAAACACTTCTATTTTCCTATTAACATACTTTTCGTTTCTGATAAAAAAAGACTTGGGTTTATATATAAAAAGGTTTTTAAAAAGAAATATTCATGTCAAAGGGATATGATAATTTGCATATTTGGGAAAAATTCAATTATAGAAAATTGTAAATATAACCTCAATTTGATATTTTCACTCTTGTTTTTCCAAAGAAGTGCTTATAAGTGACATAGAGATTAAAAAAAATTTGTTGAAGGATATTTTTTCTTGTCCAAAAAAGGGTTATTTTTCATTATTTTAAAAGGTAAATGATATTCTTCTAAATGCATGATTATATCTCTTTTAATCAAATAGCCATTCTAAAAACTCATTTGATATGAAATATAAAACATGAAAAATCAAAAGACGCCTATCTTTTGGCCTCTGCCCCAATTTCGGAAACTCTTAAAAATACATATCGATTTTGAAGAATCTTAAATGCCTTTAGTGTTGAAACACAAAGATTGTGGATCCTAGTTCTTGTTGAGTGTTGATATGGTTTTAAGGTCATTAAGATTTTAATGTAATCAACTGAAGAACATAAGAGTGCGTTGTGTTGTGAATGTAAGGACTTATGTGGATACTATTCAATATATGACTCATAGGTTAGAAGCCTCTTAGCCAATTAATTTAAATGTGTACAATTTTTTTCAATTTAGTAGATTTTTTCTATAATTGATAAACTCGTGGCTTTCACAAATATAAAGGTTGTGACAATCTCTATGGGTGGTTTTCCATGTATATATGGTGTTCATGTGTGATTAGATATTTCAGATTAGCTATCGATTCTCACTTAGTTAATCTAAAAGGCGTGATTGAAATTCATTTGATGTAAGCCTAAAAGTTATCTATTTAAGATATTCCATTTGGGCATAATATCTTGAGGACTACCAATCCATCTATCTCTATATTGCTGCTTGATAAAGAATACAAACTTGCAACATCCTTTCGCCATTCACAAGAGCATGTACAAAGAAGCACAAAGTAACAAACATGTAAAGACATATTCCCCCATGCCCCTGATTACCTGCTTCCATTGGCATATACTATCTTCCTGCTTTTATTAGTGTATGACTCACTTTACCGATAACAATAAAATAAATGTAAAAATTTAGTGTATGAGTCACTTATGTAACTAGCAAAAATTTATCCTACACTCGCATTTAGGATGAGGTTTTATATATGTATGAATGCACACGCACTCTTGAAACAGACAAAGGTATCTCTTAAGGACTAACTTTCTTGTTTTTTTTTTAATGGGTAAAAGCAAAAAGCTCTTTCTAAATCCATGAAGCCAATTTCCTCATTCTGCTGGTGATTGGTGTATTCGCATAAAACCACCAAAATTCTTTCTAATGGATCAATAATTTAAAAATATTTAAAAGAATTTTTTTTTTAAATAGCATGAGCTATATCTATGTGTGCATACCACACAGTTGAAGAAGGGACTATTGGTTAACAGTGATAAGTTTTTTAGATGTTGTCATCATACCTTTCTTTGCCATAAATCCGGAAAGCCTCTAGGACACAGATTACTAAGTAGGGAGGTCAAAGAGATTCCCCCACCCCTGAATGAATATTGTGATTCAAATTGGTCCTTGGAAATAAGCCGGAGAGTAAAATAAAAATGATTAAACAAAAGAAGCCATCTATTAATGTTTTCTCTAAAATAAAATCCAATAAATCAGAAATGAAACAAAAAGATTGATAGAGTTCATTCTCAAAGTTAAGAATATGTTGAAATTTGACCTATGCAAGACTGATGATGCCCATTCCACCTTTAAAATTGTTAGGTAAGAAATAATGTCTGGTAGTGGTTTTCAGATAAATGCAGTCTTTACTTACTATTTTGAATTAAGGATTTGATGAGGAGGTTACAATCTATTTGGACCCTTAAGTTGCAAGACCAAAAAAAAAAAACCTTGTGTGTTTGCATTCATCTTATCTTGGATAAACGCAATCTTCACTCACTATTTTGAATTTTAGGATTTGACAAATATTATGAAAAAGACTCAATTATTATTGAAAGAGTTGTGGTATATATATATATATATATACCAATACAAGGACAAAAAGGTAATAGTATAAAGCCTAAATATACTCTAATACGCCCCTCAAAATGTTGTGTCATAAATAACACCAATCTTGTTACACAAATCAAAAAGTCGAGATCGAGATAGAGATTTGGTGAGGGCGTCAACAAGCTGGTCACCAGTAGATACATGAACAACACACAATTCAAACAACTGAACCAGGTCACGAACAAAGTGGCAATCAATCGCAAGATGCTTCATTCGAGAATGAAAAACAGGGTTGGTGAAGAGATAAGTTACACTCAGGGAACAAGGTGGGAGTGGACTAGACCGATGCAATAAGTTCTGACAACAGTGATTTGACCCATTGCAGTTCGACAATGGCAGTTGCAATGGCACGACACTCAACCTTAGTGGAAGAGCGAGCAACAGTGCGTTGCTTTGTAGATCTTCAAGAAATTGGATTAGCACCTAGGAAAATGAGAAAAGCACCTGTGGATGTACGATCATCTAGGTTACCAGCCCATTCGCATTAGAGAAACCATGCAATGCCAGGGGAGTGTCTATAAGAAGTCGAATACCAAATGATTTTGTGCCATTGAGATAACGAAGTAGACGTTTGACCACTCCCCAATGGAGTTTGGATGGGGCGTGCATAAACTGGGAGAGTTTATTCACGGCAAATGAAATATCTGGTCGAGTCATCCGGAGATGTTGAAGGCCACAAACCGCCTGACGGTACATGGTGCCATTGATCAGGCGCATTACCAATGTGAGTAGTCAGAGAGGTACCTACAACAAGCGATGTAGATACAGGTTTGGAGTTGAGCATGTTATGTTTGTTGAGAAGATCAATCACAAACTTTTGTTGAGACAATAGAAACCCGTCGGGGTGGCCAGAACCTCAACTCTACAGGGGAAAGAGAACACCCCAAGATCCTTTGTGGAGAATTTAGAGTCAAGTTGCCGAATGATAGTGTCGACAAGTGAAGAGTAATTACCTAAAATAATCAAATCATCAACATAAACCAAGAAATAGATGAGTGCATTACCGCATGAGTAGACAAAGAGTGACAAGTTTGCACGGGATGTGATAAATCCGAGAGGGACAAAGAAGGCGCAGAGCTCCCGATACTAAGCTCGGGGAGCTTGTTTAAGCCTATAAATAGCCTTGGTTAAATGACAAACATGGTACGAATAATCAGCATTTCGCATGCCTTGCGACTGTGCCATATAAACCTCCTCCGTACGATGCCCATTGAGAAAGGCATTATTCACATAAAGTTGGCGAATTTCGCATTTGTGATTGAGTGCAAGACAAAGCACAAGATGGGACTAAGTGATGGGGATTTCATCACGTGACTAAAGGTCTCGTGAAAGTCAATATTTGGCTGTTAGTGAAAGCCTTTAGGAACAAGCCAAGCTTTGTACATGCAATAGAGTCGTCCATATTTCATTTGATGCGAAACACCCATCTGTTGCCCACTAGATTCTGCCCTGATCTCGGTGGAACAAGAGCCCAAGTGTCGTTTCTAATGAGAGCATCATATTCTTCCTGCATTGCCTGGACCCACTTAGGATCTTAGAGGGCTTGGCCTACAATACATGGTTCAGTGTTTCTGGGAATTATGGTGGTGAGGCCATAATTCGAGTTGGGCTTGATGATGGCCTTTTTTTGAGCGGGTTTGCATGGGATGTTTGTTTAGTTCGGGAGGGGAGATGGAGAGAATGGATAAGGGCTTGGCGTGATGAGTAGGCGAGGGTGGGAAGGGTGTCGAACCCATCAATCCAGCAGATGTAGAACCTCGTTGGGTTGTTGTTGGTCAATGGGGATGCACCGGGAGTTCAGCGGGTGGGCCGGTGATGAACCTAGTCATAGGGCAGGTCGGCGCTTGGGGAAGGGGGGTAGGTGCCGATTGGAAAGTTGTTGGCTAGGTCATGGTTGCAGTTCGAGGGGAGGTCGGGTGTGTTACTAATGATGAACCGAACAGCTTGGGTGAGGTCGGCGGTATGGACACAGGTGGAGGTAGTGCCGAAGAGTCGCATGAGGTGAACGATAAAGCGGGGAATGTGAAGTATGTGTCTATTACCGATGTGACGGAAGCAGAGGGAGACATGAACGAGAAAACATTTTCGACAAACTTAACATGACGAGATATAAAGATCCTTTGAGGGCCAAACAAAGGTAGAAAGACACTTTGAGGAGAGAGTACCCGAGAAAGACACATGGACCGGATTCTCGGGATCAGTTTGTGTGAAGAATAAGGACGCAACTACAAAACATAAACAACCGAATACACCTGAGTTTTGAATGGTTAGGAGCTTTGTTGAATAATTTTTCAAAAAGGTAAACCAAGGAAGACCAACTTTAGGCATTCTATTTATAAATAGATACCATAGTAAATGCATACTCGCTTAGAAGGTGAGAGGAATGGACACCTTGATGTAGGAGGTGCGACGATTTCTCGACAATGTGATGATGTCACACTAAAATATCCATTATATTCAAGAGTGTGTGAGATGTAGTGAGATGGGCCATACCATGGGTCACGAAAAGTTCGAAGGGCTAAAAATCCACCCCTCATTATCTCGTGTAAAGTATTTAATGGTGGCGGTGAAATAGTTTTCAACAAGTTGCTTGAACGCAACAAAGGTGGAATGAGCATCAGATTTCCTACGTAAGTGGTAAAGTCAGATATACTTTGTGTAATGGTCAACAAAAATAACATAGTAGTTAAAACCATTAGAGGATGAAAATGGTGAGGTCCAAACATCAGAAAAATGATATCAAGAGGAGAGGAAGAAGAATTGATTTAGCAAAAAGGTAATTTGTGGCTTCACAATATTGTAGGAGGTACATGAAAAGGAGCATAAGTGTTCTTTGGGAAAGGAAATATGTAAGGTACTAAGAAATTTGAAAAATACATAAAGACGAATCACCAAGACAACTATTGCACATGGAGATAGCGAAAAACGAAGACTGGACTAAAGAGGACAAAACTAAGGCAGATGACTGATGGGGAACCAACTTCGACCAATAAAAACACCGTCTCTACGCTGCCTGCGAATCAGAGTGACTCCCATGTGACAATCTCACAATCCTGCACCTAAAAGAAAGAGTAAAAAAAGAGGACATTAATAGAGTTATTGGCACAAAGGGCGGGAACTGAAATAAGGTATTTAGACATTGCGGGCACATCGGTAAATAGTAATGGTGTACTTATGTTGTACGTAGAGAGGAGGGTGAAAGAACCAATGTTAGCAATATATAAAATTGTACCATCACCAATAATAACACTGTCCGAGGTGGTGTACAGCTCATGTAGGGACTAGGGCCAAGGTAGCAAGATTTGTGGTCACATGGTGAGAAACGCCTGAATCAAGGACCCAATCTTGAGAATTAGCAGTATTAGAGTAATGTACTGTAGTGTGGGCATATGGTGCAGTGAAGGTCGAGAGCAGAGCATGAGGAGGGAGGTGGAAGAGATGCAAGTGCCGGGTAAATAGATAACTGCATTGACGAGCAGAGTGCCCCGATTATACCACAAATTTGACAACAGCCGAGGTAGCGACTATTGTCAAATTGGGCCAATGGAGCTAGAGGCCGAGGAGACCATGGAGGGTAGCCCAAGCAGACAGGGGGTCAAGGTGCTGCCACGACCGAAATCCGCCATGGTTCCGTCTCGCCACGAAAGTGTTCGACATGACATGAAGGGGCTACCAACACACAACCAAGGCAAGGATCGTGAGTAGAAGCTGCAAACCCGAGTAAATTATAACTTTTCCAAAAAAAATAGGGTAAACACAGTGAACTTGCCGCTACGATACATGTTGAAAACCTGTAATTTTTCTAAATCTCGGATGACAACGGACCTTATCGTTGACTTTGTCTCATAGAATCTAGTTATCCATGCGAATTTCGTTGAATTCCAAAGACGAATTTCATGCTTTTTCAAAGTTAACGAATGGCCACGTGAAACACGCTAGTTTGGTAGGAGTGACACATGGCAAGCCATGTGTCCACAAGCATGCCAATGGACATGCCTATAAATGGGATGTGTTCGTAAAAGGAGGGGGGAGCAAGAAAGGAAAAGAGAAAGGGAGGAAAGGAGAAAAGAAAGAGAGAAAAGAAGGAAAAGAAGGAAAAAGAAAAGAAAGAGAGAAAGAGGAAGGAGGTCAAGCATTTCTTCCTACCATTAGCTGCCGACTCATCAACTCGCTGAACCAAGGAGTAAAGTCCTGAGATTCGACGAAGGGCTACGCTCAAGAGCAGAGAGGATTCTTTCTACTTCATTTATTTCTCAACCTGGCATTGCTTTAATGATTTTGAACCGTGTTATGTCATGTTAATGGCATGGAATAGGTTTGTAGCCGGTTTAAAGGGTTGCTTCCAGAGCGAATTTGGGTTGAAAAATTGCATTTACGGGAGTTTCCAAAATGCTCCTCCAACCCTCGAGCACACTCTTTGCTGCACGAAGACAGTGTGGCTCCTAGTGTACTTCCAACTTGGACACCATATCTTTCTCGCTCGAATCCGATCTCGCGCATTCTCGGACTCCTCAGAAAAGATCTTTGAGTCTAAAATCTAGCCATGTGCCGCTGATTGGCATTCGTGCTCACATCGCTGCTGAAATTTTGGATCATAACACCGTTAGTGCTTCAATTGCATGGCATGACATGCTTGTTTAATGAAATGTTGAAATGTGTATTAATATATTATATGTGATGAATCAGATATGTAGACATTGTATTATTACATGGCATGTTGTAGGCTATTTGTGGACATGTTATGTCGTAATTGAGCCTAGAGGATAAAGTGCTTCATTACTTGACTAAGTAATGATTTGTATGTGATGTTGATATATGCTTGTGTGATACATTGACATGAATGAGTTAATGTAGGGAAATTATATGCATGTTTGATATAATTGCCCAGGATGCATTAGTGATATGCATGTTTGATAAAAATTGTCCATATAGCATTCATCATATATGTGACATGGTACAAATAGACAATGGAGCATACATTGCATATGCACGGGGACATCGCATTGAATGGGTGTAAGTGCATAGTGTCATCACACATCATCCTCGTGGTCAGATGAGTGGGCTCGGAGCACGTTGAACGAAGTTCAGCGGAGTTCCGTTGTTCGCAGAATATGAAATAGTGCCATCACACACCATCCATGGCGGCCGATGAGTGGATGTGTACCGCTTGAACAAAGTTCAAATAAGTTCCACTATTTGTGTATATGAAAACTTGTGCTCAGTAGTAGCAAGTAGGAATAGATACTCCTAAAAGTGAAAGTTTTCTCCCGCATTTTTGGTTATACATATGTGTCAAACGGTGAAAGCCATGAAAGTGTAGGATGGCGTGTGAAACCTGCAATGAGACCCCGAAAATTTGCCTACCCACAAAAGACACATGTTTTGTTAATAAAAAATCACTTGAGGCACAATTTCTAATGGGTTTTGGTTTATAAAACAAAAGAATTTTGTTTTGGAAAATGATCATTGGATGAGAACATCAATGATGGTTTATCAAACATCGTCTCGCATTGTGTGGAGGGAGTTATGATGACTCAGACATGGTATACATGATCGAAGTCACATCTCATTTCATGGCATGTAAGATTCCATGATAGAAACATTTTACATGGAGTGATTGTAGTGAGTGTACGACCATTACATGTGCACTTAAATGGGGAGTAGCCTCTGTAGGAGTTATCTCTACTGAGCGTGACTCATCCTTTATGGGAAAAACATTTCGATGCGTGACGTACATCGGCGGGATTCGCTGGCCATCCGAGACCGTAATTGCGGCAAGGTCGACACGCGACTCGATATTCATTTCAGAAATATATTAGAACAAAATAATTTTAATATAATGCATTTTGTATAAGAGTGTTGCAATAAACTCTAAGGACTAGACATAGTCTTGGGTAAGATTCTTGAGTATGGTTGAAAGGACCCAAAGGCTACTTTTACTCATAAATGAGTCTCTGAAGAGGACACGACAAGGCTAAGACGAGATATGCGATACCCATAGGTATTCCACATTGACTCGCTGGTCAACGGACCCTGTGGCTCGGGGGCATCACAAAGCGGGTATTGAAGAAGGAACCGAAATCTTCATTTGGGCCTCGTAAGTCGTAATTGAGGAGTCGCTCAAACAATTCCACAAAAGTAATTGGAGTTTCTCAAACTTGGAGGGCATGAGATATATTTGAGTAGGTCAAGCAAGTTTGACACGATGGAGAGCTCATCGAAGTCAACAGAGACATTCATAAGAGCTTGAGTCAATGTTGCGCTTGACATCTTGCATATAGCCTGGTAATAGTCAAAGTTACCTTTGTTATAATTAGCAAGGTTCTGGCAATGGGTCATGATCCGTCCGCATGAAGGAGAGGCATACGTCTTTTTAAGGGTAGTCCATGCAACACGGGACGTAGTGGAGGTAGAGTTAAACTGCACAAAGGTGGTAGATACAGACCCAACAATTGCATTAAGAAGCAATTGGTCTTGTTGGTGCCAGAGAGTATGGTCCGGATTCGGGGAGGGGGAGAAGGCATCGGGTAGAATTATCATTACTAAAGGACACGACTTTGAGCCATCAATGAAGCGAGACATGAATTATCTAACGCGAATAGTTTCCAGGGCGTTGAAGCCAATGGTGCCTAAGCACTGATAATGAGAACAATTAAATTCTAAGAAGCATTAGTCTCATTCAAGATGGTTGGACGACAAGGAGGCACGATGGTGGTCGTGGGAGAAGATTCTTCGGCCATTGAGAAAATCCATTTAATCGTGCAAGAAGAAAGTGAGCAATAGCTTGTCCTTGGTCGACCGACGGCGACAAGAAAGACGATTTACGCAGAGACGACGGAGACGACCACAAATAAAGGTGGTGATGGGTGGTGACAAATGAACACTGATCACAATAGTGTGTGATGGGCGGCGACGGCTAGTGTTAGGGTTTTTATTGCTATTGCGCTTGGAGCTCTAATATCATATTATGAAAAAATACTCAATTATTATTGAAAGAGTTGCGTATATATATATATATATACCAATACAAGGTATTGGACAAAATGGTAATAGCACAAAACCTAAATATACTCATAGGTTACTTACTTGGACCCCTTAAGACACAGGAAAAAAACTTAAAAAGCCTTAAATCAGCTCATCTCGTTTTTTTTACAGGCATTGCATTCAGCTCATCTCGTTCAGAGTTTTACTTTCTTGCATTGCAAATAACGCAAACTCCAATATTTCTTGCTTTCCCACATTTTCCCTCCAACCCACACCATGATCAGTTCCATAAACTCTCGCACAAGCTTCTTTAACATTCCATAATCGCCCTCAAAAGCAACCAATAGACATAAATCATTTTAAGTGATTGAATCCCCGTTCTGATGCTTGGCAAATAAAAGAATGTATATAAGAAAACAAAAACCTACATTTAATCAACCAGAAATTCCTACAATCCGCGCAGTTGAAATTCGCATTTCCCTTTCCGGAAAGCAAACGACACTAGACACAAAGATTTTCAATAATCAAAATCATTTCATTTCTTTCTGCTTCCCCAGTTTTCTAGACCATTAAACCCTAAAGCAATTCATGGCCAAAACAAGCAAAGAAGGCATCCGAAAAGAGAGATGAAGGGAATCCAGCACAGACCTGGATAAGAAGGTTGAGGCCAAGAAGGAGGAGGCAAGGAATCGGCAGCAGGATCTTCGGCAATTCGAAGCCAGAGAAGACGGTCTAGGGATTCGGGAAGCTGAGGAATGCGAAAAGCTCTGTTGGCCCACTGAAGGCCTCCGCCAATACGCTTCTTGAGGAACTCCACGTCCTTGCGGACCACCTCGCCGAAGCTGGCGCAACCCGCGGCGGTTTCGGTTGACTTGAGGAGCCTCGACTGGAGCAGAGTACGGACAAGGGGATCGAGGAAGACGATGCCGATAGCGTCGCCATTGGAGGATGGGAGGTGGGGGGAAGGAAGTTCCCGGAACGCAATGGCGTATACGATATGGTGTGTGGCTGTTCTTTCTTTCGGCACTTCACTCTTTTCTTTTGATGCGCTGTCAAGTACACACTCCACTCCAGACTCTCGAACATGAAAAGGCCTAACTTTGTGGCTTAGAGACGGTGATATGGGCTTACTTTAGAGCATCCATAGCAGTGAGCCAAAAGATTCAAAGTTCATTCATTTAAAAGCTATTTTTTCGAGATTTTGCTAAAGCTACAAAAGATCTCCAAAAGAGCCGAAAGATTCAAAAGCTCCATCTATCCTAAATCTATTCCAATTTTACCCTTTCTCTCTTAATAATTACATCATATACCCTCCTTCATTCATTTATATCACCTATCTCATCAGAAATCGATTTAAAAGATAAATAAATATTTAATTAAAATTTAAAATAAATATAAAGATTCAATTAAAATTAAAAATGGCCATAAATATTTAATTAATTCAATAAAAATAAATATAAATATTTTGAATTCATATCAAGTAAAACATTTTATTTTAAATTTGTATTTTAAATTATTCACAAAAAATATGATTTATGGTTTTTTTCATTTATTAATAATATTTTATTTATAATATTATTTTTTGAAAATAATTAGAAGTTAATTAAAATATTTGTAGGCTAATAAAATAAATTAATTTATATCAAGTAAAACATTTTATTTTAAATTTGTATTTTAAATTAATCACAAAATATTATTTTTTAAAAATAATTAGAAGTTAATAAAAATATTTGTAAACTAATCAAATAAATTAATTGATATCAACTAAAATGTTTTTTTAATTCAATGATTTTAAAGCATTTACAAAAAAAAATACATTTGAAAGATTTTAATTTTTTCATTTCAAATACCCAAACGAAGCTTCTCTTACCAAAAATGAATGTTGGGCGGGGAGGGGAGGGGGAGGGCTTCCCTTCCAAGATCACACAAGTGTGGGGAGATCTAAGAATACAAATGGGACAATGGGAGATCGGCAAATGGCAGCTGGGCTGTTAGCTGGGAGATCGCAGCACAGTCACCGGAGTTCTTCCATTCTTCTTCTTCCCCAAACTGCTTGTGTAAGGAATATTTGCTCTTTTTTTGTCATTTATGTAACATTGTATCCATTTAGCCTTAAATTTTACCTCGTTTTTGGTGAGGAATATTTTCTCGCTTGAATCTCCTGCTTTGGAGATTTTTTTCGTCGTTCCAGCTTTTGTCACTTCGATTTGTATCGAATTTTGGTTCCAACGGCTACAATATGAGGGTAGCAATGGGTTTTCAGCACCTGGGTCGATAATTGATTAGCTACATCCACCCGCTTTGTCATCACCGCGGCATCCTCCATTTTGGCCCAAATTTTTACCCACCGGGCCGGAGTCGATGCCATTAAAACAGCCTAAAATGGCTTTGGCTCCCCGCCGGGCCACCGCTGATGCCTTACGATCAACATACCATGACTTTTTTCAAAAGTAAATTAAGAGCAAATCTGAA
Organism: Tetrastigma voinierianum; assembly: GCA_016808115.1. Taxonomy (NCBI): domain Eukaryota; kingdom Viridiplantae; phylum Streptophyta; class Magnoliopsida; order Vitales; family Vitaceae; genus Tetrastigma; species Tetrastigma voinierianum. The sequence continues at coordinate 50,960 of JAEQBH010003249.1, forward strand.
CAGATTCCGGGTCAAAACGGGTATCAAATGTCATTTTATAATCCCGAACGTATTTCTAAGATCCTCGAATAAATTGCATGAATTCGCAGTCACAAAATAGGGAGTCATTTTAATAATTCAATGTTTTTTTTTTAAATATAATTAAACTTAATGGTTATATTTTAACGGGTATATTTTTCATAACAATCGTAATTTAACGGATATATTTTTATAGTAAAAATTTCAAATTTCAAATTTCACTCTCGTTATCTTTCAATTCAAATTGCAACATAATAAATAATCGACTACAAATTAAAAATACGGAAAACATAATAAATAACGACTAAAAATTGCAACCCCCGCTTTTCATAACCTCTATCTTCAGGTTATTCCAATATGTTGCAGAAATTGGGTTCATGTCAATAGTATCAGTTTCCATGATTTTCATTTCATTTTACATTTGAATTTTTTGCACCTATCTTTCTTCAACTTCTAACGGCTCAAGGTTACTCTGTTATCTCCTGTCAGCGCATAAATTTTGTCACGCCAAGCCAACTTTTTTGTCGCTCCACTTCCATTATCATTCCAAAGTATTAGCGATCTAGTGATCTTTCAACACCGATTTGCTTCTCTTTGTTTTTAAGTTGTTTCTTCGAAACTTTTCTACCCAATGCCCTATCGAGGTCGGAGCCGATAAGTACTGCTTGTCATCCCCTTAAATATGGAGTCAATAACAGATTCATGAGAGCTTGGTTCAACAGACTAGCAGTTGAATGAGTTTTTGCTCTCTTATTGCTGATCAGATTATCAGTCAATTTATGCTCCATTTTCAATATATTCCAACAATGCTCGAATTGAAATGGTTTTCCAATAATCCTAACAAACATTTCTTTCATGGGCCATCAACTCAAAACATATGAAATTATTCGGGCCATCGCTTCCTGTATCAAATCATAATAGTGTCTAAATTGCTTTAATTATCACATTATTTTGTCGCCGCTGGCCCACTTTGTCTCACCTTCAATTTGACTATAAAAACCGAAAAATTTGCTGCATTTTGCATTTATATCAGTCAAACGACTTTTAATAGAAGAATGAGAACACTCTTCATTATCGCCTCCACGGCTGCAAGATTGCAATAGTTTTTCATTAACGCACCAACTATTGCTCATTCTCAATAATTGCATCTTTGCACTGTGATTAAGCCACACACATACACAATTAATTTATTTTCTCACGTAGGTTTTTCATTCTTTTGCAATTTTCTCACTTCTTGAACGGCTTCATTTCAGACAGGCCACATTGGAGAGGGATTGCTCAATAGTATCATCATATAAATCGTGTCGCTCATAAGCAAATCACAAGAACCGCCATATTGCTTCATCTATGTGTAATAATATAATCAGATTTATAATGATACTATAAGAATACAATAATTATCATTAATGAAAAGATATTGAGAACATTTAGATGAATAATGACATTTGTAATATTATTCTAAATTTAAAATCAATTTGTCAATTTAAAGAATGAGCAATTTATCAATTAAAAAATTATAACTGACTTAAGAATTATAATTATATAAAGATACAAATAAAATTTTACCACTTCATATGGTACTATAATTCAATAATTTCCGAATGAATGAAAATAACTTATTCAACAAAATATTCAATTAATGGTCCACTTATATCATCATCAAAATGAATGAAATACTCTTGTTAATACAAACAATTAAATATCCAATCAACAATAAATATCATAAAATAATTATAAACATTATACAATCTAATTATAAATAATATAAAAGATATATTATTAAAATTATAATCACTCCTTCTCTAATAATGATATCCTTATTCTCTTCTTTATTTATCCGACTATGCTTTTATTTCCTTCCTCTAAATAAAAGCATCGTCTTATTTCCTTCTTTCTCTGCAATTACAACGGCAACTGAGCTATGCTAGTACACCAAGATTAGCGACAAGGGTTAGGGTTCAGGGAAGCTAGGGTTTTCAATATCAAAGACAATTGATGATGCTGTTTTCAATCTGAATCATTTCGAGCGCGTGGGGGTCGTAACGGACCCGACGTTGCGGGTCGGACGGCGCTGCCCTGATTGGTTCATCATGCAGGATCACCGTGACCGCCGATCTCTGCGCTCTGACGCAGCGACTCCTCCGCAAAAACAGCGAAGAGGCCTACGAGGGTCGCGCCCGCGGGTCGCTCCGATGCCTAAGTCGCTTTCTGAGAGAAAAGCAGACTCCGCTTAGTGCGCCGGCGCGCCGGGTGATGCCTAAGAACATGAGCCGCAATGCGTATGAACGCCTGCGTATTAATGTGCGTTAGAATCAGCGCATCTTTCATCGATGGGTGGTCTTATATTTATAAGATGTTCGGGCCACTGATGGTAATTGTGGAGTCCTTCCTATCGACGGGATATTTCCTATTTTAACCTTATCGATCTCATGATATGAAGGAGCTTCGCTTTCGAGATAATCCTCCTTCCTTATCGGGACCTAATCATATGATCATATTATTTTCCTTCCTATTTCTGCAAGATTTGGTATCAATCGGCAGATAATATATGGTTGGGGGTTATTCTATTCTTCGTACCTACTGAGTCTTCCCTGGCACTGCCCGCCCACCTTGGTTCGGGTTCGCGATCACGGGTCGCTAAAACTATCCTCTTGCCGACCGGGCCGCCAACCCGGGCCAGGTCGCTAACCGACACTGCCGGCTTCGTCAACGGATCGCCTCCGTCTTCCTCGTCTAGCGAGCGCGTTCGCACCCACTTCCAAACCCTATCATTCGCCCCAAATTTCTCGTGTACGCCGGGCGCGCAAGGGTCAGAATTCTTTCCTCGTATCGGGCCGGGCGGTTTCCATCGTCGTTCGGCCGGGTTAGTTAAGGCCTTGTCGCCGCCATATGTCTCGGGGTAATGATTTTAGGTTTTCGCGCCGCTTTTCTCACTCTTCCGCCTTTCCTGCTTTTTCTGTGGATATCTTTCTGCCTTGTCCGCTTCTTACCTCGGACCCTTTCTTAGCCTTCTTCTCGTTTCGCGCTCATAAGTAGCCTTTTCTCCGTTGTATCTTCGGGTCCGTCAGGTCTCGTATCATTTCTGGCTTTCTTTCGATTGGTACGACGAAACGTTGGGGTTCAACCGATTGGCTTTTATTTCTTGTCGCTTGCCTCCGTCATGGGTCCGTCGCTTCTTCTTCTTCATGGGATTGGTGGTGATTCTTGGTTGCCGCAAGATTGGCGGATCGGGAGCGGCACCGACCGCCGGGCCGCGTCGAACTCCGAGATGCGCTCTGGGCGCCTCCTCTTCCTACAAACGAGGGGGAGGGTGGGCACGATTGACTATCGAGGATCTGATTATCTAGAGCCTCGTAGATTCGACCATGCTATGGCAGTAGACGTGAGTCGGTCAACTATATGGGGCCACTTTAGCGAGCAACGAGCCTCCTTTTGGTGTTGGGTTGTAGTGATTTTGATGTTTGACTTTTGCAGTAGTTCTGTACCAAAATGGTGTGCTTCTTGAAGTCGCCTTTGAGGAATAGTCTTCGTTTTCCTTTGCACCTTCGCCAAAGGGGTTTTGTATTGATATCGCCACTTCCCGACTCGCACCTAGCAGTTTGGGAGGGTATTTTTGGATTGGCTATTAGTGCTTCTTTAGGGATACGAGGACTTGGTGTTCCAGTGTAGCTTTGCTTCTTTATCTTTTTACTCCGAAGGATACCACTAAGGGCTTCCTTTATTTTTCTAGGCGTCCTGGATCTCCTCTGGTGATTTCCGATCTCCCTTCTTCTCATAGGTCATGGAAGGGTCGCTACTTTTTTGTTAGTGGTCGAGGTTGGGAATATGACCTTGTATGAAGATGACACAGCTGGCAGGCGTTCTGTGGCCCAGGACCACCCTTGAGGAATCTCGTAGAGTGTTGTGTCGTTTTGGTATGACTTGTGCGAAGTTGTCGAATATTTCGACTACATGTCCTTGTTTCCTTAGGTGCTCTGGATTGATCTCGTCTTTGAAGATGATCTTTTGTAGTGAAGTTGGCCCCGAATACCTTTCGCCCTACAGCAGACTAATTAATCGGGAGGACATTGCCATTTCGGTGGAGCTGCTCGTGCTGTTGCTTTGAGGCCCTAGCCTCCTCCTTCCGAAAGTCTCCAGTTCTGGGCCTTGGCAGCCACTCCCGCAGTGGGGAGGTTTTTAGCTCGGTGGAGGCATTATCCCGGAAGCCGGGTCTTGAAAAGGAAAAATCGGGCTTATTTGATAAAGATAGGCCGACTTTAGCCAAGGTTCAAGATTTGGGAGTATCCTCGTCCTCTCGGTGCATTTCTTGCTTTCCGAGATTCGAATGGTCACGAGTTGCTGGCAATGGGGGCTCCACTGCGCCAAGCTTTGAGGCTCGCGGCCCGGCTACGTGCGTGCGAAGGCGAAAAACCTCTTGGGTGAATCCGTCGAACAGCCGTTGGCGGTTGCACCCGTCAGATGGGAGATTCCGTGACGAGGAGGGCGTCGAGTCGCCTCCTCGCCGCGCGGAAGGGTTGAAGAAGAAGGCCCCGGAATAAAAAACCAGCGAGGATGGGGACTCCTTGCTTCTTAATCTTAGGAGCTCGCGGTCTTAAATATCGATCGTCTTGAGGGATTAGATGCTTAGGAGGTCGAAGCGTTGCTGTCGACCCCAGGCTGCGCTCTGTCTCTTCAAAGGTGTTGCCTCGATGAAGTTTAAATGTGTGATTGCGTCTATCCTACGTGCTAATCTACAAGTGGGATGTTGACTCAGTGTTTGATCATGCGGGGTGGCCACTCGTTTTAGGAAGGGTTTGGTGAGAAGGCCCAGACTGAATGAAGAACATGTGAAAATTGCTCGGATTTATAAAGCGAAGAAGGCGCTTCTCTGCCAGGCCCGGACCGGGCTACGGGAGCGGCGCGGCGATGTGCCCGAAAAGAGGTGAGAAGCAGTCCGTTGCCGTTTAAAGCACACACGTGTCGGCCGTGGTCGACGGAAAGTAGAGAGGGCGAGGGTCGGGTAACTGATGGCGGTTGAGCGAGCCCGGGAGGTTCGTGGCGGAGTCACGGGTTATCTGAGGCGGCCGAGACCCGGGATGGGGCTACTGTCGGCCCATTATGAGTAATGATAAAGGGGAAGAACTTATCTCATCCGAGGGTGAGTTAAGTCTCGGGAGGAGTTGTGATCAGGTAAGTGGCCCAGGTGATAAAGCTTGCTGGCATTTAGATCTTGACTCGTGTGACCGAGGCCAGTCTTTAGAGGGTAGCTCGTCGGAGCCTGGCATAAAGCAAGGCGGGCGTATTGGAAGGAGAATTATCACGGATTGCGTAGGGACTACATCGTGATTTCTTTGGTTGCTCGGAGGATGAGTTATACGAAGATTGAGGGCAGGCTGGCGCCTCAGGTGGGCTTAGGTGGCTGTACTTTACAGTGACAATTAATCGTAGCATCAGGGCTTAGACTTCAACTTGGATCGATCTTCCGGTGGCGAGGAGCGGGAGGAATATTTTTACTGAGTGTTCTCGAGATCAGGGTGCTCCTGTGACCAGGCTTCCTCAACCACTCACGAGTCACATTCCCTCCAGTGGCGCTAAATCCTTCTTACTAATCTGCAGTTTAGGCTTTCATGCTTTCTTCTCATGTATACTTGTTTATCTTTGTTTAGACTGGAGCTCATGAGACATATATGGCTGCTTGATAAATATTCATTCATCATTTTTATTTTTTTATGTTGTTTGTGTTTATGAAATTCCAGCTTTCCTTTTGAAAGATTTGAATTGAGGTTTGTGTTTGAACAAACAAACCGTCCAAGCGAGGCACTGGCTGCGTGGAGCTGTCTGTCGGTAGGGACTGGCCCTTGTCGTGTGGTGTGTGGAGATGGTGGTCGTCGAGTGAGGCGGTGCTGGGACCGATGTGAGGTTGCACAGTGGCGATGGATTCCTTGGGATTTGCATGGGCTTTTGCTTTTGGTAGAGCTCGTCGATTAAGAGTGTTGACCTTCATGAAATTTGGTGCTGAGTTGACAGATTCCTTGGGTTGCGTGTCTGTAACGGGTGAGGTCGCGATGCGAGAATGGGTGGAGTAGAGCTGCGTGATGGCGGAATGGTGGCGGGGCGCCGTCCTGTGACTGAGAGGAAGAGGCTGCGTCAGTGAATGGATTAGTGGGGCTCGTCGAGGTGGTGATGGGAAGGCTAATTCGGGAGTGAATGGTTGAGGTGGGGCTCATCAGGGTGATGCGAGAGGAAGGGGAAGCGTCGTATGAATTCTTTGCGCCAGGCTCGTCGGTGATGCGAGGGGGAAGGCTCGTCGGGTTGACTAGTTTAGTGGAGGCTCGTCAGGGTGGAGCGAGGAGAAGGCATGTCCCGTGTGATTCTTTGTGTGAGGCTCGTCCAGGGGTGATCACGGAGGAAGAACTACGTCAGTGTGGATTGCTGCGTGGTGTCAGGGGTGGGCGGGAGGAAGAGCTCGTCGGGGTGAATAGTTAGTGGAGCTCGTCAGGGGTGATCCCGAGAGGAGGGCTCGTCAATGAATTGCTAGTGGGGCTCGTGGGTGGTGGGAGGAGGAGCTAGATCAGTAATGAATGGCTGCGTGGGAGGCTGTCAGAAGTGAATGGGAAGGCTCGTCGGGTGAGTGGTTGGAGGTGGAGCTGGGTTCGGTGGGAATGAAGGAAGGAGCTCGTCGGGGTGAATGGTTGAGTGGGGCTGGAATTAAATTGTGGGGCGGGGAGGCTTGTCAATGTGAGATTGCTGCGTAGAGCTCGTCAGGAGTGATGAGGAGGGAAGAACTCGTCGATGTGGATTGCGCTGGCGTGGAGGTACCAGGTCAGGAATTGGGCCAGGGGAGGAAGGGGCTTCGTCGGGGTGAATGGTTGAGTGGAGCTCGTGGAGTGATCTGAGGAGGGAAGGGGCATCGTCGATGGATTCTTTGCGTGGAGGCTCGTCCGAGGTGATCGAGGAGGGAGGCTCGTCAATATGAATGGCTGCGTGGAGGGTGGTCAGGAGTGATGGGAGGGAAGGCTTGTCGATGTGAATGGTTAGTGGAGCTCGTCAGGAGTGATCACGGGAGGGAAGGCTCGTCGATATGAATTCTTGCGTGGGGGGCTGCGTCAGGGTGATCGGGGAGGAAGAGCTGCCGTCGATGTGGCCCGGTGGGCTCCACCGGCGTGGCGGCGCTGTGTGGGGTTGCGTAGAGATGGCGATGTGGCCAAGTGTGATGTAGCTGGTGAGATTAGGCTCTGGGTCGGCGGTGGCTGTCTTGAGTAGATGAGCTCGTCGATGGTGGCGTTCAGTAGGAGTGGCGATGTAACTTTGAGAAATTTGGTCGACTCACGAGGCGGCGTGTCTGTCGCGAGGAGTAGATGAGCTCGTCGATGGTGGCGTTCCGGTAGAATTAGCGATGTAACGGTAGTCGGACTCTGAAGCGACGTGGCACGTGCGGAGTAAGATGAGCTCGTCAATGGTGGCGTTCGTAGAGTGGCGATGTAACTGGCTAGTAAACTCTGAGAGCGGCGTGGCTGTGCGGAAGTAGATAGGCTAAATCAATGGTGGCGTTTCGGCCAGTAAGCGATGCTTCGAGGACGATCGACTCTGAGACGGCGTGGCACGCCTGCGAGAGTAGATGAGCTGCGTCGATGGTGGCGTTCCGAAGCCTCTTAGGCTGCGACACGATACGGAGTTGATCTTTGCATCTTTGTCATTCGTGATACGATTTCCTCGGAAGAGTGCGAAACGCCTTTAATCTTGATTGATGGAATTTAGACGTTCGGGTGAAGCCCTTTTGGTGCTTTGGCCTTCTTATAAATATTGGTTTTTCATTCTTTGTAGGCGTGATGCGCTTTCTTGATGCATGCTTAGGAATCCAGGGTGAGATGTTGAACGATCGAAGTCACAGTTCTTGGGGATCATACGAGATATTGAGGTCGGTATTTCTTTGTTATACATGTAGGAGTTGTGTTTTCCACTGATCTCCTTTATGGGAGTCATGTTATTCCTGGCGATAAAGTCTTTGAGATGCATCGAGAGAGGGTGGTGCATCTCTTGCTTGGCTGCTATCTGTTTTTATTCTTCTTCTTCCTCACTCTTTTCTTCCCTCTCTTAACTTCTCTTTTTTCTTTCTCTCTTTAGCACCTTTTCATTTGTTTTTCTCCTTGTCCCTCTTTTCTTTTCTCTATCGCATTTCTTCTTCTCCTCTTTTCCACCTTTACATCTTTTACCCTGGCCCCATTTCCATCTCGTTTTCTTTTTTTTTTTTGAGCTGCTTGTATTGGATGCTTCGAAGATGTAATCGAGATACGTGATTGTAGCTAAATGTAAATTCAGTGGAAATAAAGAGAAACTTTTCCTTTTATGTCTATATATCTTCTTTCGGTGCCTTTTTCTGTATCTTACATATATATAAGCTATTTGAGATGTCTAACAAATAATCAATGAACTCACTCGAAAATACAAGATCAGATAAGGCATTGTTAACTTTACAAGCCCAGTGCTACTGGTAAAAACATTTAAGATGTTCAGCGTTCCATGTATCTTCTTGAGATTTTCCTTCCTCTGTACGGGCTCATAAAATGCACAGTGCGGCTGGACATGATGTAAGGACCTTCCCCAGGTGGGTCTACAGTTTCGAATGCGCTGGATTTTCCTTGGCAGCGGGGAGTTTCTTTAGGCCCAAGTCGCACGGCACGTAGCTCTGGGAAACCGACATACACCCTGATTATAGTACCTTGTTTCCTTTAATTGTTACTTCTCAAAGTCGCCTTTGAACACCTTTCGCTTTTCATCTAGGAGTTCTAAGTTTAGACGAAGGGCCTCGTCATTGTGCTCCTCTGATGCTAACTGATCCTGGGAGACTTTATTGGGCCTCCTGAAATTTCTTGCTCGGTGCGAAGGCTAGGCTGACCTTGGGGTTTCAGAGGGTTCTTGATACATGTTGTCTGTAGGCCCGTAGTACCTCAGGAGGTATTCTACCCATTTTCGCCCCAAGGTGCTGTGCTTGAGTGGCTGGCGGGCTTTAAAGGTTCGATAGTGACTTGACTGCGGTTTGATTGGCCGGGTGCGCGGGGACCAGTGATAATAATTTTTTAATTCAGAGTTCGGCACAAAATCTCTGACTTAGGCGTTGTCATTGTTTTCCGTTAGCATACGATGCAAAGGCTCTTGGGATGCCAAACACACATATGATGGCTGCGCCACCACGAAGTGCGTATCTTTTGCTGCATGGTGTGGTACAAAGGCTCAAACCGCCCGTGATGAAGTAGTCCGGCTACTGTGATTACATGAATTTACTGTGACCTTTACCCGATGGGCGGGGGTCCCAGTATGTCGAACCCCATTGTTGGAAGGCCCGAAAGGACTTGTGGCCAGAGTGTTAAAGGATACGGCCGGGAGGCGTGAGGTCTTGGCGTGCTCTGGCGAGATCCGCGTTTTCTTGGCCCAGGTCATTTATCCTTGAGTATGGTGCTTGATGGTATCCACGCCTTAAGACTTTCACGCTATTACGAGGCTCAAGATATGATTCCGCATATACCCTCGTGTACCTCTCTCGGCCGCGTACTTGGTGTCCTCTCCGCGATGCATTTAAGGGAAAGGAGTGTGAAAATCCTCGCTTATGCTTGAGGCTTCCTTTATGATTAGTGAACTTGGTAGCGCCGCTGCCTTATTTTGGGCTCAACCTTTTGGGTGATGGTAGGCTTAGTACGATATAATTCCAAATGGGGTCCGTCCGATCGGCACCGGACTCTCTTAAGGCGACCAGCATGCCTGTAAGGATCGATGAAGGTTACGCAGTATTTAGCGGCGTCAGACATCGAGGTCTTCTGTGTGAGAATTTGTGGCTAACTTTGCGGCGTGCGCTCGGGAGTCTGCGCTCTACAGGGACATGCTTGACGCTGGACCAACACAAATTTCTTTAATGGATCGCGGACCTTTTGGGTACCAAGTCATCGTTTCACTTTTTGGCCTCGTAGGTATCTTACATTTGTCGACCACCAATTTGGGAGTCCTTTGCATACCTTTAGGTGAGTCGGCCTTCCTAAAGAATGGGTGAGGTTGAGGAGCCTGCTATTACGGCCTCATGCTATTAGTTGTTAAGCATGGAACCGAATGCGAGTGCGTGTTGACGTCATCCCTTAGGGTGAGGTTAAAATTAGACTACTCTCACTTCCTTGCGCATTTGAGGCTCCATCTGAGAGTTTCCAAATTAGGGAGGTAAGTCGGCACCGTGAGTGGTGAAGCGAGTTACAATCGGAGTGAATTCCATGCGAGTCGGTAGGACCTTGTCCTTTTATAAGCGATTTAAACATGCACGATGTCGAACTCTCTTAGCTCATGGCCCACTTCATGTTGACCTTGGATGTCACCAGTTTTGTGATGCTTGTTTCATCGGATACTGCATGCGGACTTCTATAGTATGAGCTTGAAATACGGGCGGGCCAGTATGTGGTTACAGACGGAATTAATTTTTCCATTCTTGGGTACCTCTCCTCTTGCTCCTCTTAGACCGGCTGCGATGTTAATAAGCGGATCTTGAACTAGCTCTGTCTGTGAGAATGACCGGTTGAAAGTCAGACATGGCTAGAGTATGGGAGTGAGGGCTCCGCTGTGAGGGGCGCTCACTGGAATGGGAGACTCGGGTATGTCATATTGTAGGGAATCTTCTTAACACATTGGGTCCCATTGAAGGGCTTTCTTGGGAACTTGGAAGAAAGGTGCTTGCATTTATCAGCACCTGCTGAATACGAGCCGGCAAGGCTGCGATCCTTCTGTCAGTCATTTGGACCCTCCTTTATTCTGATGGTGATGGCATATATCGGAGTCACTACGCCTTTATTTTATACTGGATTTGCCTCGATTCTTGTGGTTGACTATGAGCCAGTGCACCGGTGACACGTAGAGCCTATGGTACCGGATTCGGTTTCATGTTGTGATTCCTTAGGATGCGGAGCGCCTGGAGGATGACGATGTGGAGATCGGCTATGGTGGACTTTACCGGTGTGTCGTCTGCATTAATACCTCCGTAGTTAGACTATCTGTTTGGAACTTAGGTTTACTAACCTCTGGTAGTTTATCCTAGTTCTTAGAGGTCAAAAGCGGCGTTACTAGATATGATAGGTTCCTTTGTCTTTGTGTGAGCAGGTCTTCTTGGTCGTGAGTCAATGCGATCTGGTTATAGCAGAAAAATGCATCCATAAAGCGAGAAGTTATTGGCCATTGTGGCGTCCACGATGGTCGGTCTTAGTAAAGGGAAGGTATCCTTGAGGCGTGCTTTGTTTATGTCGGTCAAGTCGTCTGAGTCGTGGAGTTCTTCGATTTACTTTTTAGCCAGTCTGGCTTGATAGCCAACCGCTCAGGATGTACTACCTACGTCGCTCCTGCTTGGAGGAGCTTGCCGATCTCGTTGATGGCTTTACTGCGCACTGCGAGGCGCGAGAAGCTCCTACGCTTTTGTTTGACTGGTTTGAAGGACGGATTGGTGTTGATCTATGAGTGATTCTTGTGGGGTCGATTCTGCCATGTCTACTTTGCTTCCATGCAAAAAACATCTGTCTGTCTTAAAAGCGGGTGAGAGACTTTTGAGGTCTTAGTCGGTTTAGGCCGATGTAGGCGAGATGTTAAGTGATCACCAGGTGACATCGATTCTAGTTCCTCAGAGACTCGGGTCGGATTGAGCACCTGTTAAGCGCAATCAAGCTGGATACACATTCACGTTGTCATTGCTCTTTTTTGTTTCATGGAGGTGTGTAGCATTCCACTGGCCTTATTGATCTCCTGGGACTATCCGGCTCCATATGGTCGGGAATTTGATTATCATGTGATTTCTTGAGGATGGCTTTGGCACATGAGAGAGGTCTACCTAGCAACATGTATGGGTGTGGGCGTCTCACGATAAGGAACCTTGCCATGTTTGCTGGTGCGTCGCTGGCAAGGGCTCGCCCGAGAGTGAGCACCGGTTAGATCAGGCCAATGGTAATACCTTTTCTCTCGAGAGCCGCGGATGTGTTAATGAGGTTAGCTTTTCTCTCGATACCCGTTTTGTGAGGGCTGCCGTGAAGATGATGTCATTTGAACTCCCATTATCAATTTAAGAGCCCAGATGAACCGTTGTGTTGGCCACGATCGAGCGGTTCTGTGGTCGTCCTTAGGAGGTCATGGCATCCCTCAGTGCGAAGTCGAGGAGAATGTGATGGTAGTGTCGGAGTCGCGGGCTGTTTTAGTTCTTGCTTGTATTTCCCCAGTTTCTCTTGATCGATGCTCACAGCGGTGGGCCGGCCAGAACTAGTTCTCCTCCTCCTGGAATCCCAGGATCACGTGGTTCTCCCGAGGGGTTCTTTGGTCTTTGGGTGTCGTTCTTGGGGGGCGGGTGTTGTTGAGTTTGGGGCTACAGTTACGATTACGGGCGACTTTGGGCTGGTCCTGGAAGCTTGGTCTGGGGCAGATTCTGCTTGGAGATATAAACGCCACGAGGTATCCAGCGTTATGTTAAAGTGATACATTCTCTTTGGTTGTATGTCTGATTGTCAGATCCCCGATGCCCATAGATCCACATGGAACTCGCAATATTTAATTGTTGTGCATATGGCTAGGATCACGATTTCATACGGAGTTGGCCATCTCTCGAGAAGCTGCTAGTTTCGTACCTCGTGCGGGACTGCGGCCAATTTGAGGCCGTTAGGGAGTAAACGGACGAGGAGGAAGTAGCGTCGTCGTCTTTCGGATTAATGAGTGGGCCCAGGACGGTCTTTGAGATTCCCCCTCCTTTTGGGGATCTCGATTACCATCTTTCGTGGGGATTTGTCACAGTCGTCTTGTCTTTTAGAGACCGTCCTCGTAGTTTATCTGTCGTACTTCTCTCTTTACGGGTGGAAGAGCTCTCCTTCTTGGATATGAGGGCTTCCTCGCCGTTTGTATTTCTCCGCTTTGTGATACCTCGGCCGTGCTTGCTTAGAGTTCTTCGAGATGGAAAACATCGGGATCTTTTTTTTGGCATTTTGTACTCCTAACCTGCAATAAATCTTTGTGATGACGAATTTCTCGTAGATACGTCTATCTTGGGGGACTCGGTGAATCTTTTACGCGTATGACTTGAAACTCTGCGAGCCACAGCCGGCGGTCGACGGATGGTAGCTTTCGGCTTCTGTAATGCGTCGAGAACGGATGAAATTGGGAGACCGGGTGCGGCCAGATAGTTCTCACGAGATATGAAGAGATAGATGGAAGGGGATTCTATTAGACGGGCTAAAAATTTGGGCCTTTTAGTGTAATTAGCAGCCACAGTCTGAGTCTTGATACCCGTACAACTCCATTTGATTCTTGTAAGTATTGAGATGGTCGCGGGATCTTTGGCTTCATCGAAAGATTTCCCACTTGTAGCGTTAAGATTTTCTTCCGGGAATGAGATAACGTAACACCTCGTGGTGAAGGGTGATTCGAGTTTGTTGTACTAAGGTATCCATAGTGTCAGGCGTCCTTAACCACCTCCTTTACCGCAGTAGGAAGCTCCTGAGACTCACGAGACCTCTGCTCCCATATTTGCTCTCCTGCTCTGGCAGGGTGATGTAGTGCTTAGTTCATGACCTGCCCCCTAGTATTGCTGTTTTCCTCCTCCAGCTGAGGGGTGATTGGGGTCAGTGCCTTAGATCATTGGACTCTGTACGTTTCGACGTCTCGGGAATGTCGCGGCCCAGGAGTTGCTCCTCGCGGGGAGGAAGGTCATGGCGCTTCACGGTCTATCATTATCTCCGTGGATGTTGTAGCCCCATGCGGTAAGTTGCTCCAATTCTTCTATCGGGCGTTGATTGACGAGACGAAGTGCTTCCACTTCGTTTGTATTGGTTTGCATTGCTTCCTTGTCGGGAGTCTGCTATGCATTACGGTGGATCATCCTCGGCGGATTGGCGTTACTCACCTTGTGTTCCTTGTTGATACCATCGATGGCCCAGAAATCGATTATATTTATAAAGGCTATCGTTCCACGAGACGGCGCCAATGATGATCTTTGTTTTCAAGCCGGGCGAAATTTGGAGCGATGTAAGGGTCGACTGGCGGGACCGGATTGCTTGTGGGATTTGGGATCTGAGCGTCTGGATTATCTGCAGGGCATTTGAGGTAGGATCTATTGCCTTTGATGATCTATGAGTTACGGGCGTCGCCTCCTCTGCAAAAACAAGGAAGTAGGGGGTCGGGGGTGTCACGTGTGGCGCATCCCGATCTCTAAGTCAGTTTCTTCCCGAGAGAAAAGAGAGGGCGCAGGGGCGAAGGTGTTGCATGCGTCTAAGAACGTGAGTGCCAGAATGCGTATGAATGCTGGTGTATTAATGTGCGTTAGAATTGGCGTACCTTTCATCGATGGGTGGTCTTATATTTGTAGTAGATTTTCAGCCAGTTGGATGGTAATTAGGAGTCCTTCCCATTGGATGGGATATTTCCTATTTTAGTCCTTATCGGATTCGTACAGGATATAGAAGGATTTGTTGCTTGAGATAATCCTCCTTCCTTATTGGGGAGATCCAGGCGCGATGATACATTATTTTCCGCTTGTGTGCGCGAGATTTGGTTGAATCGAGGCGGGGATAATATATGGTTAGGGTTATTCTATTCTCTATACCCATGGGAGTCTTCCCATGAATTGCCGGGCTACCTTGGTTTGGTTCGCGGATCATGAAATTTGCTAAAACTATCCTCTAAGCGGGTGGGCCGTCAACTGGGCCCATAGTCAAGCAATACGAATACTTTCAGCGGGCTTGCTCAACGAGATCAGACTCCGTCTCTCCCTTGGAGTCTAAGCGAGTGGGCACAACGCGCCCTAATTCAAACCACATCAACTATAATTCAAGGAAGCAATACACAAATCAATTTTTAGGTAAGTTCTTTTCCCCTTTAATTCTCTGTATTTTTATAGAAATTTGGATGGAATATAGTTGTTGAGAGGAATAGTAGCCACCAACGGCTATTTTGCAACCTCTCCATTCTCTTTCCAAAATTGCCAAATATGCCACCTCAAAACCCTGGATGACATTTTGCCACCTCTATTGGAGCCTGATTTTTTGTCGTTGCTGTGCCATTTTAGCGGTTATGGGGATGACACCCCTGATAGCAAGCTCTTAAAAGACATTTTTTTTACAACATAACACCTTATTATAACGTAGAAAAGTGTCCCCTCAGAACTTGAACAAGATACTCATCCTCTTTCTGATGGTCATATCTTTTTAAAATTTAAATGTTCTATCAATTGAGTTAGATATATGAACACAATTTAAAAGACATTAATAAATTATATATGAGAACTTGTATAATAATATTTAGATTTGCTACATATTTAATTATAATATTATCTTATATCAAAGAATGTTTGACATTTTGCAATACATTTGTTTGTAATATAATCTATACTTACTTATATTCACTAGACGTAGTTCACATGCAAGGCATGTGTATCGTTCGATCATAGTGTTAAGTTCTTATACTAATTAAGAAATGTAAAATCAGTTGGTACTCTATATAGAAGTAGTGATAGATTATATAAGAAATGTTTATTTTCATATTTTTTAGTGTGTTTTTGTTTGCTATCAAAACTATATGAGTAAAGACCAAGGGATATGTGCTTTTGAATGCGATGAGAATTGCTACTTTGTTGTCTAGCTTTGCTTTTTGCCAACTAGTCATCAACCAAAAGCCTAAGATGTAAAAGCTCTGGATTAATTGAATACTTGTATAGGAACTTCTTTTCATCAAATTTTCTAAATGTAATGGATATTATGTTAAGAAAAAAGAATAAAAATAAGTGATTATACAAACAACGATCATAGAAAATAATAATTTGTTAAAAAGAATCAATACCTTTTTACTCGTACAACAGGTACACGATGTTTAGCAACATAAGCTCCATTAGTATTTAGAATAAGTATTGATTTAAAAAGTGTAAATATGTAAAATTAATCATATCATAAAATGGAAAGTTAGTTTAATAATTTCAAACCAAGCAAAAAAAAAGTTCCATTTGGAAAAACATACCCTTTGGGCAACAAGATAGAAGTAAGGTTAAGAAAATTCTTGTGCATCCACAACTTTCAAGGTACAACAAAAAACAATATTGCATTTTCTCAAGAATGACAACGTGCAAAAAGGTCATAGAAAATCATGATGGTTTTTCTGGGACACATGTCTTAAAAAAAGGTCGTATATGTTGATAATGCAACTGTCAGGGACATAGGTGGGTGATATGATACGTCATCTCAGAATTCTCTTAATCATTATTTGAACAAAGGAGGTAAAGGATCCATTGTTAAATTAATTTATTAATTATGAACTAAGCATAATCAGATTACAATTTTAATTGTGTAATTGTGCATATTAATTATAGGTAATTTATGGGATGATTTAATATTAATTAGCTATGGGTCCATGGTTATATTTTCTCCTTTGCTTTGGTTAGCCCATTGAACCAAAGCACAATTGTTTCCTTGTGCCTTATATATATAAGTAAATAAAGCCCTAAATTTTTATAAGAGTTGTGGTAGACACGCTTTGGGAGAAGGAAAGAGTCATCTTCAATCCTAGCTTTTCTTTGATCTCATTCATTGTAGATTTTGGAGACAAATGGGGCTAATAGTGCGGATCGATGTCAAATATGTTTCTGGCTATGAATTGATATCTTGCTGTTCGTCAAAGTTTTATTTTGTAATGTAATAATTGGTATTGATTGTTGATCAATTGTGTTTTTGAACTCAATAAATACTCTTGATTTTACAAAATAATTTAACAATTGGTATCAGATGCATTTTAATTGACATTGCTATCATTTTTTTTTTTTTTTTTTTTAGCTTTGGTTCGTTTTTTTTTTTTTGCATTTTAGCAGTTTCTAGTTTTGTCTTTCTTTTTGGTGTTATCTCAAACTATAGGGAAAATTTCAAACATATCGTCTTTTTTTTCAATTGATTTTGAAAAATAAAATAAAATAGGCTTGGTTTATTGATCCATGTTTGCGGTAGTATAAAAATCATATTATTTTGATAACCATAAATGTGATGAATATCACATCTATGAGATGAGTTGACTTTTGATTTTAAAAATAAAAATAATAATAATAATAAACAAATGACATTTTTCAATCATGATGCTAATTGGTGAATAGCTGTCAAATTTGAACATTTGAAAATTTTTTATTATTTATTTATTTGATTGACATTATACTATGTCAGTAAAAAAAAAAAAAACATTTGGATTCAGGTTTTTATATATTGGAAATTAATCTTCATTATTATTATTATTATCTTTTTAAATGACTTATCAAATTGTCATGAAAAATGAAGTTATATTTTCCTTTTTTTTTTTGGGGGGGGGTTTTCTGACGACAAAACAGGAAATATTGAGTTTTTTTCTTTTTTTAAAAAGAAACTATATTATTTCCTCTTCTCTATTATCAATACAAACACATATTTGTTTATTAGAATCCTACTTTACTTAAGGTTTTTTGAATAGAATGGTATGATTTATCAAAAATTGAATTTTACCCAATTTTATAATATTTTTTATTTTCTTTTCATATTGTTTTAACTTAATATATGTGTATACGATTTGTAATAATTTACGTATAATATTGTGAGTAAGATTAAATGTTTATGAACTTGGGTAAAATTGAGAAATATTGAATGTTTACGAACTTGTCTCTCGTGAATATAAGCATGTCGAATATTTTTTGGAATTGATATTACAATTGTAATTTCTTCCGTCTTACGCATCAATTTTGTTAAGATTCATATAGATAGTGAAGTTGTTCTATCGATTACTTTATTATTTGGTAGGATGCTTAGTTTGATAAAGATGTTTCACTAAGTGTCATGAACTGTACAATTTTACTACCTTATCGGTGGAAAATTTACGTATTTGGTTGTGATGGCTGATGAATTGCTCTTACCTATGTATGAGTCTTTTTGTATTTATAGACTCTAGCATTTGGTGACCACTTTTGTGGGTCATTTGGTAAGCCGAAGAATTGAGCAATTTGCATGTCTTTGTATTACATGTATTTTTGGCATTACTCTTTTATTTTTCTTCAACTTTGAGCTTTCCTCATTTTTCTACCATCACGAAACTTAATGAGACTAATTAGTAATTACAAGCAATAGGTTAAATCTCTCATGATGAATTTGACAATTATGAAACCCAATTTGGCTTTGAAAGTTAAAGCTCCTCTAAAACCCACTACTGAGAGTTTTGCAATTGAGAAACTATTTTATGAGGACTGGGAGAATTCTAATAGTTGTTGTTTGATTATCATGGAGAATCATATGGAGGAATCTATTTATGCAAGCATTCCTAAGATTGAGAATGTAAAAGAGTTATTGAATGTTATTAGCAAGAAATATACAAAGTTTTCAAAGAATGATAAAAAAAAGCTATCTAATAATCATTACATGAATGTTTGTTTTGAATCCAATGTCATTGATGTTTCATCTTATAATTGGTAGTTAGATAGTGGTGCTACCATTCACTATTGCAATTATATGCAAGTGGTTATAAGTAGAAGAAGTTCAATTAGTTTGGAGCAGTACGTATACATAGGAGACGGTACAAGAGTTCAAGTTGATTTTATGAGAGTTATTAGATTGCAGCTTAGTACAATAAATTTGTTGGAATTGCAGGATATGACATACATACTCTGGATCAGGAGAAATTTGATATTAATACTTATTTTGGTCAGACTTGGATATAGTTTTCTTTTTTGATCTAGAAAAGTTAAATTGTACCAAGATTATTTATTGATTGACAATGAAATACTTTGTTGGAGTCTTTGTAGATCAAAGTTGTTTGCTTTGCCTTCTAATAGGTATTGATATCCTAGAGTGACGATTGGGTGTATTATGATTGGATGAAAAATGATTGATTTTTATAAACCAAAACCACCTTATTATACTAGATATTCTTCAAAAGTAAAATTTAAAAGACATTTTTTTTTACAACTAAACACTTTCTTACATAAACTATCATGCTTGCCTCCTCCCATGGATGTCCTATAGATTTAAACTGGATGTTCTACCAAGCTTGCGAGTTAGAGTATGTGAACAAAATTTAAAGGTATTAATAAATTATGGTTGAAATCGTTTGATCATATTTAGATTTTTTATATATTTAATTATAACATTATCTTGTATCAAAAAATGTTTGACCTTTTGTAATACATTTGTTTGTAACATAATTTATATTTACTTATATTTACTAGGCGTGGTCCACGTGCAAGGCATGTATACTGTTCGATTATAACGTTTAGTTCTTAAACTAATTAAAAAATGTAAAATCATTTGAAACTCTATATAGAAGATAGATTACGTAAGAAATGTTTATTTTCAATTTTTTTTTAGTGTGTATTTGTTTGCTATTAAAACTATAGGAGTGAAGAGTAAGGGATATGTGCTTTTGAACGAGATGTGAAACTCTTAAGTTGCTACTTTGTTGCCCCGATTTTGCTTTACCTTAGCGATCATCTACTAGAGGTCTAAGATATAAAAGATTTGGATCTATTGAATACTTGTATAGGAACTTATTTTCATCAATTTTTCTAAATATGATGGATATTCTACTACATAAAAAGAATAAAAATAAGTGACTATGCAAACGGGCATAGAAAATAGTAATGTTACAAAAAGAATCAATACATTTTTGCTCGTACAATAGGTACACAATGTTTAACGACATAAGCTCTATTACCATTTAGAATAGGTATTGATTTAAAAAGTGTAAATGGGTAAAATTAATCATATCATAAAATGAAAAGTTAATTTAAACTATTTCAAACCAAGCAAAAAAAATGTTCCATTTGAAAAAACATACCCTTTGAACAACGAGATAGAAACAGGGTCAGAAAACACTTTTGCATCCACAACTTTCAAGGTACAACAAAAAACAATATTGTATTTTCTCACTTGAATAAGAGCATGCGAGTCGCGAAAAATCATGATAGCTTATGTGGAGATACATTCGCCTTCGTCATATATTGACAATGCAAGCACATCGAGGACACAAGTTTGTGGTATGATACGTCATCTCACCATTCTCTTAATCATTTGTTTGAATAAAAGAGGTAAGGGATCCACCTCTTCCTCCCTAGTGATACATGATTCGTGTCACAATAGGGTGCTCTAGAATCAACAATATTTATAACCTAAATTCCTACTGTCGTAGCAAAGTTACTGTAGTATAGTGGCTTTAGGGTCGAACTCAGGGATGAGTTTTCTTCGCTCAAAATGATTTATAGTTGATGTAAAATGGTGATTTCACTTTGGATTTGGGGTTTTTGTAAAAAGAGTGTGATTGTTGGTTTGAAAACTACAAACGAAATGAAATAGAATGTAAAAAGAACTCCTTGAAGTCTCGGGTCATTGGGCTTGAGGTTCTAGGGCGACTGGGAAGTCCTCGGGTCCTTTTCCTCGCGTTGAGGAGGATGACCTATAGTCATTTCCTGAACAGGATCTTTGTTTAGCTATGAAAACTGAACCCTAAAAAATTTTCTCTTGAGATACAACATTTATTGATCATTTATGTCTCAAAGCAGTAAAAACTAATTCTTTGACCTAACCTGCAAAGGCAAATAAATGGCAACTAAGTGAGCCTCAATGGATCTAGTAGTAAGCATCCCTTTGAGCCCTTAAAGCATGAAGTATTGTGATCGAGTACATCAAAGGATTTAAACCTTAGGTGAGAAATAGAGACATAAATGATAATAACTGCATGCGTTGGAAATAGAGAGGATAGTAGTATACCACAAAACCTTGGCTCAGTGGCCTTCCTCTTCAAGAACGAGGGGATTTAGCCAAGCATGCCTTGAGTTGTCATCCTCAAGGAGTGTTTGGTTGGTGAGAAAGTGGGAGAAAGGGACAGAAAATGAGGGAAAAGAAGAAAAGCGGGAAAGCTAAAAGCTTTCGCGCCAATTTTATTGCAAAAAGTGATTGCCCCTGGTACAGAGCTTGACTGAGGCTTATATACTGCTCAGAGTTAAGGGAAATTACAAAAATATTTGAACTACCAACAATACATATGGGGCAGTTTTGGAAAAAGCCACAAAAAGGTGGTCAAATGGAAGTCAAAGTGGAGGCAGAGCAGGTTGCGAAAATTCGCAACCTTGCAAAATTTCTACAGTGGTCCACTTTTCTTCAGTTTGAGGCTTCAAATTCCTTCCGACTTCTGTCGTGAGCTTCGAGTTCGGCTTGGATTCTTTGTGCTTGGATTTACTCGATAATTTTGGCATGATTATCTAGCAAAAACTACAAAAATAGCCATAAAACACGATTAGTAGTATAGCCGGGACCTTAATGTGCCAATTGGGTTAATTACGCTGATTAGCACACAAAAAGCGCTCAAAACCTGCAATAAACATGGCTCAAAATAGAACTTTTGGAGCACTAATCACACCCCTAACCTACACATTGCTAGTCCTTTAGCAATGAAAGAAAGAGAGAGCAATAATAAATAAATTAAAAAAAATCAAAATTATGTTGGCAAAAATGATATTTAAAAAAAAAGGTTGTGAATGAATAATGCCTAACCCTGGATGAGAATAACTGAAACCCTTGCCCAATAACTATTTTGGGAGAATGAATGCCATACAGAATCAAGTGTTTATATGATCAGTTTTTAACAATAAACTGCCAAACTACACTCTCCCCCTAACCAAGCTACCGCCAAGACCTAGAACATTGACCATCTTAAATAAATCAGGTCCCGCTCTTATTCCACACTTCATTTTGTGTTGTAGGGTGCAATGCTGAGGAATCAACCTCACCAAAGTCCATGTAACGAGGGTCCACCGATGACTCCCAACCAATTAAGGCTTAGGGCATCAAGTCATAAGGATCTTTCGACCACTAACTCTTCGTAGTTTTACTCCCGACTCGAATGATTTCAAACTCCAAAGACCTACAACTCGCTAAACCTCACCCATCCACCCACGTAGCAAGCACTAAGTCGGTGGCTCCCAACCAATTGGCTTAGGCACTGTGCTTTAAAGACTTCGTCGTAAACCCTCTGATCGTGCCTCTCGCCGCGACTCTTTCTTTCTTTCTTTTATTTTTCTTTTTCTTTTTCTTTTCCCTTTTCTTTTTCTTTTGGAAGACTTCATTGGCCTTCTTCTCTTGGGGGTGCTCAACCTATTACAGGTAGTCAATGAAACTAGTGTAGGTTTTGCAAAGTAGAGGGGGGCTAGGCAGTTTCTTAGCTTATTGAAGAAAACTGATGTGCATTGTGTGTGGTTAGCTAAAAGTGGAAGAAGAAGGCTGAAAACCATGAGACTTCAACCGATCATTGACTTAACCATGCATGGAACTAATCTAACATCAATAGCATTGAGTAGTGTATCAAATTTTCACTTTGTAGGAAAGGCAAAACCATAAAAAAAATTGGTGCAAAAATGGGCACAATTTTTGAGCTGAGTAAATAAGCTGTTTGGTATGTATAAGAATATGTATCACTACAAGCCAAATACAAAAACAAACAACAGTTTCTCAAAATGAAACAAATAGCAAGCCACTAAACATACAAAATGGGCTTTGCTTAAAAGGACAACAAATAAAAGTATAAAAAGCTTCATCTTTGCTAACTCTCCCAACAAAATATCACATTGTCTCGCAACGCGCTCTGGACGGGAAAAGTTAGAGAAGGAAGTGGTACCTCACGCGGTGGAAGGTCATCTTAATCCCGGGCAGCCGAGGTGCCGCTGTGGAGTGGTCATACTACCGCCGCTAGCATGCCGCAGAGTTTGCGTGGGTCAGTCGGGCAGAAGCCGTTGGAAGTGTAGGAGGATGAACTAAAGAGGCCTGGACAGACACTGATGTAGAAATCGGGGGTAGGCCCAGGTGACTCTGGATCCGCACGAGGATAACCTGATTCTATGTAGTGCAAACTTCTGTGACATCGTGCCATCCTCTCGCCTAAGGCTGTATGGGCAAATGTGATAGGATGCTGAAGTGATAGAGAAGGCGCGGACTGCATCCATGATGGCCAGGAAGTCCTGAGTAGAAATGGTGATATGTCATGAGGTGACGCCGGCGCTCGGCCCCACAACACCCGGTAGAGCTGCGGGTACCGGGGCCGAGGGCTTGGAGCAGGGAAGTAGGGCCAGGGTAATGGAGTAGTGGTAGCCGAAGCCGGAACCGAGGATATTGGAACCTGATGCTCCTCGGCATGCTCTATTGGAGGTAGCTGCTCCTCTACAGGATGGTCAATTGTTGGCTGGTCCTCGGGTCGGGGCTCTCGGAGGCTGAGGTGAAAAGCGGGGCCTAAATTCGCACCGGCCAATTGTGGGTGGATAGCCTTGCGATCAGGATGACGCTTTAACCTAGGCTCAGCAGGGAATCTGATGTGCTATAATACCTGACGCAGAAGTCTTGGGAACAAGAGGGGAGTGGACTCAGCTCGGGTCAGACTCTTGCGAAGGACCTTGTCCCTAAAGTGGAACAAGGATATCATGATAAGCTCGACCGGGCTGAACCAGAACCCCTTTGAAATACGGTAAAGAGCCTCGAGAATGGCTCCTATCCTCTATACTATGTGCTGGAGCGGGAAAAGATTGAACTTCGCGATATGGTCAGTGAGGAGCATGCTCCTGAGGAAGCTGTCTCCGCACGTACCAGGCTCGAATCGGGGCATCCCGTGATAGAAACAAACCATCTCCCCGGGTCGGTGAATCCGGGGCCATCAGGTATAACTACCGAGTCAGCGAACCACCGACGCATCAACGTAGCTGCTATATCCGTGGCTCGAAGTATCCCCGGTCGGCCATCAATAGTGAAATGAATGGTTGTCGGATTGGGCTCTCGCCTGGAGGTCATCGTGTGGTAGAGCTCGATGATCACCCGAGGGTAGAAAAACCGATGAGGTGTCATAAATGGCTCCAAGGAGTAGCGCTGCACTAGTCGCATCGAAGTTCAACTCGGATTCTCGGGCGAAGGCCGGAGATCATAATAAATCTCAGCCAGGCAAATCCTTCTCACGCTTAATAAGATTCCTCGAATAGCCAGAGGCGAGCCATCGATGACTGGATGCGTGTGGGACGTGACCGAAGGAGATCTCCAACAAGGCCTCAGTAGTGGTGATCGGGGGCCTGGGGCCTGAACTGGAGGACCTCCTGGGGCTCCGAGGTCCGGCCCTCTGACGGCTAAATTCTCTGGATGGCCTGTGGATGTGGTGGAGAGGGAGGAATGGGGCCAACCCAGGTATGGTACCTCCTCGGGGCAGGGGTAGTGACAGCAGAAGGAGGACCCATAGCAGGGATGCCCTGAGCGGCGGTAGTGGCGGCGGGAGCAAGAGCAAGCACGGCGGCGGCCATAATGGCTGTAGGAGCAGCGGTGGTGGGAGCAGGAACAAGCATGACGGCGGCAATGCGACGCGGAGCAACGGCAAGTGAGCAAGGCCGTGGCTGGAGCCGACGTATGGGAGGAGAAGATTGTCGCACTGGTCGGAAGTCATGGTCTTCCGAGCTGCCTTCACCATGAATATCGGGTCGAGAAGGAGAAGAGATGGAGAGAAGGAGGAGGAGAGGTCGTAAGTGATTTGGAAATGAAAATGAGAGCAGGGGTTTAATAGATGGTTATGGCATTTGAAGAGTTAAGCCCAATTATCCATAGATATAGCCGGGTTAGTGTTCGGCTCGTAAAATCTAGAAAAATTAATGGGAGCGCAGGAAATGAAAGGCTATGTAGAAGTGAAAGCAGGAAAGATTTCACACAAGCAGGGTGTGAGAAATTTCGCAACCGTGTGAAAATTCACAAACCTGGAAATTTCACATTGCTTCAAAAACTCCCTGCCTACTGCAATACCTGCAAAAATAGAGAACAAAAAATTATGAGAAAACACAGGTAGTCTTTCGAATTTTAGTGACTTATAAGATATCATAAGCTACTCCCACTGTAAAATAATTCATGGGTGGGGGTCAAGGAGGAATCTCCTCCTTGTTTGCCGAAAGTGTTGTGTCGTATGGGTTTCGGCCTTTGCCCATCGACCTTGAACACCCCATTGTCTGGAGTTACAGTCTACCGATCCATTAGGATAGAACTCCCGACGGTGAATGGCCCAAATCTCTTCTCGACTTAAGCTTGCTTAGAAAAAAAGTGAAGCTTTGAGTCAGAAGCACCACTCGGGTCTCCTGCTTGAAATTCTTACGAGCTATCAGCTGATCATGTCACTTCTTTAACTTATCTTTCACAATTCTAGAGTTGAAGTAGGCATCATTCCTTAGCTCTTCCAGCTCATTGATAGAAAGGAGTCTTTTAAGGCCAGCTTTGCCCATATCCAGGTTTAGCTTCTTCACTGCCCACCATGCCTTGTACTTAATTTCCATAGGCAGATGACATGCTCTCGCATAAATCCAAAGGAGCAAGTGGGACATGCTGATGGTTTTGTATGCTGTTCTGTATGCCCATAAGGAGTCTAGCAAATGAGAGACTAATCCTTTCGGAGCCAGTTCACTCACTTTCATCGCACAGGTCTTGATTTCTATCACACTCAACCTGACCACTGGTCTGAGGATGGTATGGGGTGGCCACTTTATGCTTGACACCATACTTAGTTAGAAGGTTCTCAAAAGGCTTGTTGTAGAAATGCAAGCCCCCATCACTGATTATGCCTTTGGGGACCCCAAATCTGGAGAAGATGTTCTCCTTTAGGAATTTCAATACCACACTGTGGTCTGTCGCTCTGCAAGGCACTACTTCAACCCATTTTTACACATAGTCAACTCCCCACCAAAATGTAGATGTATCCAAAGGAGGAAGAGAATGGTCCCATGAAATCGATGCCCCAAACATAGAATAGGTCAACTACCAAAATCGGGTTCAAAGGTATCATGTGACGACGAGAGATTTTCCCCAATCTTTGGCATTTGTCGCATTCTCTACACATGGTATGAGCATCCTTGAAAAGGGAAGGCCAATAAAATCCAGACTGTAGTACCTTCCTGGCAGTTTTCTAGGAGGCAAAATGGCCTCCACATGCATTCTCATGGCAGTGGTTGAGTATCCCCAACTGTTCTGCTTCAGGCACACATTTTCTGATTATCCTCGACGCGACAAGATTTTGTACAAGCAGCGGTTCTTCCCACATAAGGAGTAAATTTTTTCGCAAAGAAAATTTCCCGTCTCGCGCTTCCAACTGGGCCGGGTATTTCTGACTCCAAGGCTGGCACTGGTACTGTGGGCATACTAGGGTGTGTTTTCAACTAGGAGCAGGGATTCCTCAGGAAACTTATCATCGATTGGGGGGTTATGAGTGTTGTGTGCTATGGTTAGTCTCGAGAGATGATCTGCAACAACATTCTTAACACCCTTTTTGTCCTTGATTTGCAGGTTGAACTCTTGCAGCAGGAGAACCCATCTAATATGCCTGGCCTTAGCATTCTGTTTGGTGAGTAGGTACTTCAAAGCTGAATGATCTGTGAATATGATTATTTTCGAATTCAACTACAAATAAGCTCTGAGTCATTCAAAGCATGCACCACTCGCGCAGCCCTTCCTCCGTGGTAGTGTAATTCCCCTTTGGGCCTGCTCAACAGTCTTGCTTCTGCGTAATAGACCACTTAGGGTTTTCCTCCTTCCCTCTGTCCGAGAATTGCACCAATGGCGAGGTCACTTGCGTTGCACATTACCTCGAAAGGTAACCGCCAGTTAGGGGTTCTCACTATCGCGCAAAGGGTCAGGCAAGCCTGAGCTTCTCAAAACCTTGGCGCCTTCTTCCCACAAAAATTTTGCATCTTTCTCTAATAGCTTATAGAGAGGCTTGGCAATTTTTGAGAAGTCCATGATAAACCTCCTGTAAAAGCCTGCATGCCCTAAGAATTGCCTCACATTCTTCACATTTGTGGGGGAGTAAGGGCCACTAACTTCACTCCCTACTGAAATACGTCCTAGTATTATCCCCTAGTTGACCATAAAATGGCACTTTTCCCAGTTCAGTACAAAGTTCTTCTCTATGAACCTATGTAGGACAGTTTCTAAGTTGATCAAGCATTCTTCAAAGCTCCCTTCATAAACTGTAACATCATCCATGTACACCTCCATAATGCCCAAATTGTCGAAGATATCGAAAGTACGCAAAGGCCGAATGTGGCAGGGCATTACAGCGCCAAAGGGCATCCTCTTGTAAGCATATGTGCCAAATGGGCAGGTGAAGGTGGTCTTCTCCTGGTCTTCTACAACAATTTCAATTTGAAAATAGCCTAAATAACCATCCAGGAAGTAGTAGAAAGGGTGGCCGAAAATTGTTTCGAGAAGCTGGTCTATGAAGGGCAGAGGGAAGTGATCCTTTCTTATCACCTCATTCAATCTTCTGTAGTCAATACACACCCTTCAAATTTCGTGGTAAGACCGTGGGCATCTCCTCCCTTTCATTATGCATGGTGGTT
This sequence comes from Tetrastigma voinierianum, assembly GCA_016808115.1. NCBI lineage: Eukaryota > Viridiplantae > Streptophyta > Magnoliopsida > Vitales > Vitaceae > Tetrastigma > Tetrastigma voinierianum. Next base: position 78,336 of record JAEQBH010003249.1, read on the forward strand.
AATTTCGATTTAGGCACAACCCGGGCTTGACTCACCCAAGTGCTAGATCGATATCGTGGTAATGATACCAAACAGAAGAACTTTGTGAGACTTCTACTCGGAACCATTTCCCGCATGGCGAGAGGATTTAGTCTCCGTTGTGGCTGCCTTAATGGTTTTGCCTCCTCCTCCAAGTAGATGTGATGGGTGCAAACTGCTGGGCTAATACCCTTCAAATCAGTGATTTTCCACCCAATAGCCCGCTTGTTCTTCCTGAGGATGCCCAGCAGGTTATCTTCCTGTGAAGCACTGAGCAAGGAGGATATGACCACTGGGCACTGCTCCTGTTCTTCTAAGTAGACATATTTCAATTCCCCAGGCAAGGGTTTAAGGTCCAGATTTTGTGATTCACTGGTTCCTTCCTCGGTCAGTAAAGGCAAAATTTCTTATTTTTTTCTCCAATGCCCTTGCACAATATTCATGTCTTGGGCTTCCTGCTGCTCTTCAGGACAATCAACTAGTTCCTCAGTTAACACATCCTGCATTTGCTACTGGACAACCTGTTCTTCCAAGATTGTTTCAATTATGCAGACTTCTTCTTGGACATCTTCCACAGGTTGCATGTGCTTTTTACTTAAGTGGAAGATGTTGAGTTCTAAGGTCATGTTTCCGAATGTGAGCTGCATAACCCCATTTCGATAGTTGATAATAACATTAGAAGTGGCCAAGAATGGTCTCCCCAGGATGATGGGTACATAGTTGGCCCCTACTACAAACTCTGGTTCTCAGATCAAGTACAACAACAAAATCTACTGGATAGTAGAATTTATCCACTCTCGTATTAGAACATCTTCCACTATCCCCTTCGTATCTTTTACGGATCTATCCGTAAAGAGACAATGTGATGGAAGTGCGCTTTAATTCTCCCAACCCGAGCAGCTCAGACATCGAATAAGGAAGCAGGTTTACACTGGCACCCAGGTCCAGCAGTGCTTTTTCTACGCAAGTGCCTCCAATATTAACCGAGATGGACAACCCTAGATTCAGACTTCACTGAAAGTTTTCAGACCGATGATAGCACGAATTTGTTTAGTCAAGAGAGAAAGGCCTTCACAACATTTATCCCTCTCTTCACTATGCACAAGTCCTTAAAAATTTTGGCATAAGTGGGGACTTGGTTAATCATATCAAGCAGGGGGATGATGACTTTCACTTGCTTTAGCACTTCTAGTATTTCTCCGGTTGATGGCCTTTTCTTAGCTTCTCTGCTGCTCGCTTTTAAACTATGGGGTGTGCTATTTTTCGCTGCATGTTCTTTAGTCACCACCTCATCTGGTTCAGCCTCTTTAACCTCCTGACCTTCTTCTGTTGGTTTGGGTACTGGTTGTTTAAGCTCTTTACCACTTCTCAATGTGATAATTGCTTTAACTTCATCCATCCTGGGATTCGCTCACTCGGGAAGAAGCTCACTTCATGCACTCCCTGATCAGTAGTGTCCGAGATGGAAATTTTTCGCACTCCGGCTGGGTCGGGTCAACCTTAAGATTGAATACTGCAGGTTATCATATTTTTGGGAGATCCCAATCTATAGGTTATCCATCTTTTTTTTGAGTGTGCTTTCCACTGTGTCGATTCTCTGATTAGCCTAGGCATTCACTTCCTTCTGTTCCTCCACAAAATTTCCTACCACTTTGCTCAAATTCATGATAGCTTGTTCAACCGAGGATGAGGATGGTGGAGGCTATGGTTGAGATGAGGGGCCACACTGTTGCTGCACAGTAGGGGGCACATATGGTGGAGGTTTTGGCTTCCAAGAGAGGTTAGGATGGTTCCTCTAGTTAGGGTTATAGGTGTTGCCATAAGGGGCATTGGTTGGTGGCTTGTACTGACCCACAACATTGGCATGCTCAGCCATCATATCCCTTAATAAAGGAGCGATTGGGCAATGCTCTCCTTGGTGCTCATTGGATTGGCAAATGAAACAAGGATTGTTAGGCATAGATGCCTCAGTCACTGCTCGCACCTCATGGTGATTTCGCATTTCAAGCTCCTCCAACCTTCTAGTCAAAGTGGATAGCTTTGCCTTCATCTCCATGTCCTCTGTGATTGAGTACATTCCTCCCCTTAAATTGGCTGTAGGTCTCACCCTCTCTGGCCTCTAGGGTTGAGTTCATCCCATGCTTTGGATGTCTCAGCCACATAGTTTAAGAAGTCCATGGCTTCTCCGATGTTTACTCATGAAGTCCTCCGCACATAGCTTTCCCCAACAACTCGCCCATAGCTGTGACATTCCGTTATAGAAGTGATTAACCAGCATCTAAGTATCAAAGCCATGGTGAGGGCAAGCACTGATGATCTCTAGGTACCTTTCCTAGCACTGGTAGAATTTCTCATTTTCTAGGGTTGTGAAGGTGTAAATTTCCCTCTTCAGACTGTTGGTTTTGTGGGTGCTGAAGAATTTCTTCAAAAATTCTGCTTGCATATCTCCCCAATTCCTTATAGTTCTCGCCGTAGAGTTGAGCCAAATCTCGTCATGTCTTCAGTGGTTAAGGGGAAGGCTTTCAATTTTAGTAATTCCATATCAGTTATGCCCTCCTTGAAAGTCATGCAAACTTCCTCAAACTCCCGGATGTGTGTGTATGGGTTTTCATTTTCCATACCATAAAGCTAGAGCAAGGGCACCGATAAGGCCGACATTCACATCCTCGCAGGAGGTACGATATAAGGAGGGTGCACTCTACCTCATGGTGTATAAGGTCCTCATTGTTCTGTATGCATTCGGGTTCCTTTGAACCCCCTGTTGGCTTTGCTGTTCCTCAGGTGGAGGGTCCATCTGGTTATTGTTCAGGCTCACTTCACAACCCTGTTTAAGTGGAGCACTGACCCTTTCCAATCTGCCTGTAGTGTTCCTGTCCCAATGGTGCATAAGCTGCTAGGCAAGCAAATACGTATAGAGAAAACAACAAGAAAAGGTGGTCAAAGGTTAAGATTAGCTGAAATATAAAATAATAAAAATTGTATGGACAAGATAAAAATTAATTCCACCTAATAGTGAGTCGCTAGTGGGAAATAAAATAAAGACAAAAAAAAGGAATTAGAATTCACCAACACTTGTGATGAGGATCACAAGTTCAACAGTTTCTCACTTGCTTTAAGGCACCGTCCTCGGCAATGACGCCATTTGATTCGTGCCACAGTAGGGTGCTCCGGAATCAACAATATTTATAACCTAAATTCCTCCTGCCGTAGCAAACTACTGCAGTATAGTGGCTTTAGGGTCAAACTCAGGGATGGGTTTTCCTTACGTCAAATGATTTACAGTTGATGTAAAATGGTGATTTCACTTTGGATTTGGGGTTTTTGTAAAAATAGTGTGATTGTTCGTTTGAAAACTGCTAAACGAAATGAAATAGAATGTAAAGAACTCCTTAAAGTCTTCAGCTCAGATCGAGGTTCTGTGGCGACCGGGAAGTCCTCGGTCATTTTCCCTCGAGTCAGGGAGGATGACTCCAGTCACTGAACCGGATCTTCGCTTAGCTACGAAACTAAAACCCTAAAAGTTTTCGAGACAACATATATTGATTCATGTCTCAAAGCAGTAAAAACTAATTCTTTGACCTAACCTGCAGGCAAATAAATGGCAACTAAGTGAGCCTCAGTGGATCTAGTAGTAAGCATCCACTGAGCCCTTAAAGCTTGCCAAGTACTGGCCAATCAGGGTACATCAAAAGGATTTAAACCTTAGGTGAGAAACAAAGACATAAATGATAATAACTGCATGCGTTGGAAACAGAGAGGATAGTAGTATACCTCAATACCTTGGCTCAGTGGCCTTCCTCTTCAAGGATGAGGGGATTTAGCCAAGCATGCCTTGAGTTGTCATCCTCAAGGAGTGTTTGGTTGGTGAGAAAGTGGGAGAAAAGGAGAGAAAATGAGGGAAAAGAAGAAAAGCGGGAAAGCTGAAAGCTATCGTGCCAATTTTATTGCAAAAAGTGATCGCCCCTGGTACAGAGCTTGACTGAGGCTTATATACCGCTTCGTGAGTTAAGGGAAATTACAAAATATCTCGAATCTCATCAACAATACATTGGGGCGCTTTCGAAAGCCACAAAGGTGGTCAATGGAAGTCAAAGTGAGTGCAGTGTGCTGTGAAAATTCTCAACCTTGCACTTCGCAGCGGATCCACTTTTCTTCAGTTTGAGGCTTCAAATTCCTTCCGACTTATGTCGTGAGCTTTGAGTTCGGCTTGGATTCTTCATGCTTGGATTGACTCGATAATTTTGGCATGATTATCTAGCAAAAACTATAAAAATAGCCATAAAACAAGATTAGTAGTATAGCCGGGACCTTAATGTGCCAATTGGGTTAATTACATTGATTAGCACACAAAAAGCGCTCAAAACCTGCAATAAATATGACTCAAAATAGCACTTTTTGAGCACTAATCAATTCCCAAATGATTACTTTTTTATCCTAAAAATGTATGAGACAATTAAAATTAACTTGGAATAGAGAATCAATAATAATGAATGAAGTAAGGCATGGTTTCAAACATAATGTTGCATAATTATAGCAACATCCAAATTGAATTGTTATTCGTTCTTTCGCACTCATCAATTTTTATTTTTTTTTGCTCTAAATAAGTTCGTCACGCATAAGATTAAAAGGAAAATGATTATATTTTCATCAGTTTTAACAGAGTAGCAAGGTTGGTAGGTAAATTTGATTGAGTCAAAATAATAAAAGATAAAAGAAATATTTTATTAGGTACCATTAAGCATTCCCTTTTGATTCACACGCTTCAAGTCGTAAACACATACCACAATATTTTTTTGCTACAATATTAAAGACTCCAATATGAAGCTCATGTTCTTTAGTTATATTGAGTTTTCTTCCATTCATCATTTTTATGTAAACAAATTTTATTTGTAGGCACATGTGAAACCCAATTTTTTTTTGTTCCCTTGATAACTCATTATTAGTAGTAAAGGAATTGCCACCAAGTCTATCGTTTAATAATATATCAATTTAAAACCAATGATAATAAGAAATTAGGTATAGATTAAAGAGAACAATTCTAGGAATGCAATTATTATATAGAAATAATTATAAAATTGAGGATATTAATGACAACAACAAAATAGTTGATAGCAACAAATAAGGTATAAATTAACATTGTGGAGAGAGAGAGTGATCTTACAAATGAGTGAGGAAGGCCTATTTATAGGCTTATAGAGGTGGTTCCATTTACTCATTCATAAAGTCGAGTAATGGGATGCCCTGAATGTAACTCTAAGGTTCATTCCCCTTTTGCAAATGCATGTAGGTGGTCATTCACCACTTAAATGCATTGATACTATTGAAAGAGACTAACTAAAGTTCCCTGCAACTGCACCTAAAAACTTGTTATTCAGACCAGATTTTCTACTTCTTTTTACTTTAATCTTATTTATACATTCAAATTGGTCTGCATCACTACAAGTGCACACTGTCAATAAGCACAAAGTGATTGTAAGTCCGTATATATCGCTTCCTACGTGGACGGATGAGAAAATCTAAAGATTAAGTACCCTTACTACTCAAGAACATCACTATTTGAACTTCTGTTTCTATGAGTGTAAACTAACTAATAAAAGTGAACTAACAATATTTTTTTTAATCTATTTTTCTTAATTTGAAAGATGTTTAAATATAAAGGAATTAGAGGTTTCACTGAGAATTAATAAACATTGAGAATGGGATCAATGTTCTAGTCATCGGTTTGCATATTGTTCAAAAACAGCAATAGTTATTGGTTTGAATCTTGGATTTGTCCAAGAGAATATTAGTATAGTCTTGAAATACCTTAAACCACTATACATTACACCCATTTAGATCTCCACGCTCATGTGATCAAAGACATCATGTGTCTAAACAACTACTTTAGAATCTAGCCCTTCGAGATTTAGTCAGTTTTTCTTAAACCAATACTAATCAACCATTTCTCAAGACTGAAGTCAAGTTACCCCTATAGACAGGGTAACACAAGCCTCCTCCAATGTAATTGGTACCTCAATCTGCATTTTGGTCAAAAGAATCACTTCCAAAAACAGAAGCACAAACATTCTACCAAATTGAGATGAAACCTCTAAATATTAAACTGATAAATCACCAGGTGGTCCTTATGCCTCGAGAACACACTTCTGTTGTCACTTAGAAGCGAACCCTGAAGTAAGAGGTTAGAACATCACATGTGATTCATCACAGTGGTAATTAGAGTTTATTAGTTCTAAGAGCATCAATTTAGCATACCCCCAAGTTACTGCTCCTTGCTTTCAGGAACATCCTTCTGTGTCACTCAGAGGCATCCTTGAAAACAGAGCACAGATACATCTCCTTTTGGGTATACTCCATTGATATTTAGAATCATTCTTTACAAGAACAATATCAATTAGATAAATTCAGTCTTCAACCCATAACATAAATTTAAATACTACAAAATGATAATCAAACACCAATCCCTTCCCAGAAGGAGCTTAGCCTTCCATATTTAGATCACAAATAACAATGACTAGTTGATTAAACAAATTCATTGAAACTGTAATCAAAACTGAAGAAAAAGGTTTCCAGAAATGTTTCCAGTCTTCCTTCAAGTTCGATGCAATGGAACTTTATATTCAGAGGTCCTAGCTCAATGCAAATATCAACTACTATAATTCTAAAATGGAAATCAAAGAAAAATAAAGTAAAAGAAGAGGAAAATAAAAATGTACAAAAGCTTCTATATCTCTTTCTCTTTATGTATCTCCTCTTCTCTACGTCCTTTTTTTTTCTTGTCCTACTTTTGTGCCCTATCATTTGTTATTTATAGCTCAATCCTTTGTCAACAAGTAATTTAAGATAGGTTTTGTGGACTTACAATGCAAGTTTAACTGGTAAATTGTAACGCTCAAAAATACTCCTAGAATTTTTATAATAATTTTATTATATATTCGATATGAATTGAGCAAACTTCTGGGTTTTTTGGAAACTGATAAATTGTGAAAAGTGAAATGAATATGTGAGCATATGATTAAATATTATATGCTAAAATGAGAAATTGATTGAACCCGAAAATAAACTCAAGTGTAAAAAGGGCAAATTTGGAATTGGTAAAATGAAAACCTAAGGGTCAAGAATAGAATAAGCTTGAATGCTAAAGTAAATTAAATGATAAATGAAAGTGAAATAAAGACCAAAAAGGAGAAAAATGAGAAATGAAATTTGTGTGTAAGCCAAACATGGCCTCACACTTAAAATGAGAAATAAGACCAAATGTGGTCTTAGAAGAGCACATTTGTGCATTTGGGCAAAAATCGTTTTTGGAGAAAAGTGAGAGAGAGAAGCTAGGGTTTTTGGAGGAGAAGAGGGATTGTTGTGTAAATCTTTCCATTTGTTCAAGATCTTGCAAGAAGGAAGAAGGAAAAAGGCTAGGGCATCAAGTGCAAAGAGATTTAAGGTAAGAACCAAACCCTAGAATTTCTTTGATGATTTTGGGTTAGAAAAACCCTAATCCATCCATGGGTTTTGCTCATGGTTGGTTTAGGATGATATTAGGATGTTATTGGGAGTGATTCCCATGTTTTGTTTTGGGATTTTGGAGAAAAATTGCAAAAGTGCAAAAACTGGAAAATCTGGGCATTATTGGGCTCCTACGCCGCAGCATAGGGAACCTACGCCACGATGTAGACCTACGCCAAGGCGTGGCATACCCTCACTGCGGTGAGGCCAAGGTGCCAAAATGGCACCCCTCGGGTACGCCACGGCGAAGGCCTACGCCGTAGTGTAGCAGCGTTACGCCGCGGCGTAGCTACTGTTTACAACGAGCAATTTTTGGATTGTTGTTCCGAAAGTCTAGTATTCGTACACCGATAGTTTAAGGACCCTAATAAATGATTAATGGGGGTTCAAATAAGGATAAAACTAAATGAAAAACGTACCATACCTCGCCGCATCGACAATATTCATTAAGTGTGAGTAGTGCTAGTTTACTAAATGTGATGTGTGATTTATAGGGCTAGTGAGGATCACCTTACCTAAAGACCGATCAAGATAAGCAAAAAGAAAGAGATAGATTGGTTTGTCTTTCCTTTTCTCGCTTTTCAAGATTTGGAAATGCTTCAGCTAAATGTATAAGAAAAGTATATTGATTTGAGGCAATTGATTGTGAAATGTTTGCATATGAAAATTGCATGAGTATTGAAAATGAACTGTTTATACAAATGTACATATTGTACTGTATTATGCTATAAAGGGTTTGAACGCCCTTAATAGAATGTTAACTTTTTATTTCACATTAAGGATAGATTGGTATACTAATAAGGGAAAATAAGTAGTACTGCGAACAAACGTATTGATGTGTCACTCCGATTAGCAGCCCAGCGGGACAGTATCAGTAGTGTTCAAGAATTGATTTTTAATAACTACCACAGCTTCAACTATGATCCAGGCTTGGATTTCGAGACCTCAGATACCGAAACAAAGGTTAAATTCATTAAGGGCAGAACTGAAGTGACTTTGAGATTGTTGACATATTGGAATTGAAAAGCATGATTGCTAATTGAAATGAAAAGAGCATTGTGAAATGCATGATTTTGTTATAAATGATTTATTGCTTATGAAAGTGTGTATTTGGAATGATCAATGAACCATAAATGATTGTATATGAAATAAATATATGTATTGTATTGACATTGATCATCCAAAAAGATTTGAAAGTTTTTTAGTAAAATTGCATGATTTGACTTAAACTGAAACAGGAGAATGAAATTGTATAGAACCACTAAGCATGAAAATGCTTAGCGTATTGTTTTTATCAATGTGCAGGTACCGAGTGATAGGTAGTGATTGAAAGTGGACCTAAGGTCGAGGAGCTCAGAGTCATTTAGAAAGTTCACGGAGTATGCTTCGTCACATGCATCCTCACCATTGTTGAGCATGATATTGTTTTGTAAACAAAATGAGTTCAACTTCGAAATCATTTTTGTACCTATATCTTAATACGATTTTGGATATTATGTAGTAAACGACATAAAATGCCATTTTTGGTTAAATGCATATTTTGTAAAGGAATTGTATTGAATTTGTAAATGTTTATGGGCTTGCCCCAAATTGAAATCGCTTCCGCAAAGATTTGAGAACGAAAATGCTTATATTAATGAAATGTATTTGATAAATGCTTCGGGCCGAAGGCCCGGTGAGCTTTCTGCCCGTATCCGCTTAATCGGGTTGGGCCGGGCTCGGGGTCGTTACACTTAAGTGGGTATCGCAGCCTAGGCTTGAAGTGCCTCAGAAAATGAATTTGAAATTATTTATTGCATACATTGCATTTGCATATAAAGGATGACATGACTCTGACGTGGATCTTGCTGGTCTTAATGGAATATGCATGGATGATTCAACTTCCCTTAGGGTTGAGGATGACCAAGGGAATCGCCCAAACAGTCCTGTTAGTGTGGAAGTTGGGCAAGCGTCCCATGCTCCACCATTGAGTGAATCGGAACCTGTTGCAAGAGGTGCTATTGATATCCTTCAGCAGATAGCTCTGACACTACAACGAGCAGCACAACCAACTGCAGTTACTACTCAGCGGTCAGCCATTGAGAGAATGACAAAGTACCGACCGGTAGATTTTCTACGAAGGAAAGAGTAATGAGCTTCTACGGGCAAGAGAATCAACAAAGGATCGAAAGCGAATGCTGCGGCAAATGCATTGTACACCAGGTGAGAATTTGGAATGTGCGACCTCCCTACTACAGGATGAGTGACAGGCTTTTAGTGAGTGTGTAAAAATTAAGTAAAAACGCAGGCCCGTACGCGCAAGTATACACGTCAAGTTCACGTAGCATGCTGGTCACAAGTGTCGCTCTCATCAAGAGAAACGCGTGTCGACACCGACTTAACGCTTTAAATAATATTTGGATCTCAGCTTATAGTGAATTAATGCTAATTTAAATAGAACCTAATATTAAACTATTGAATTAATTGATTGATGGAAAAACTAGGGTTTTATCGTCACCTTCCACACTCGATGGATTCTAACCTAGATAAATTGTTTATTTAATATTTCATATGATTTACGCTAGCGGGTTGATCATGCCTACAAGATATTCTCTCTCGAGATATATCTGCCTATCTTGCCAGTGGGGTGTATTGCATCTCTACCTTGACCCCTCGACTTCGAAACGCTTAAATATATAAACCCTAATGCCACACTTGGAACCCGGGATATCTCTATTCCCCGATTGACTAATTGTTGCTTTATTCATGTCCCTAGGAGTCATCATCTCGATCTCGCACTTCTAGCAATGGCATGCCAAAGTTGGCCAAACCCTAACATGTAATTATTGCGTAAATAAAGCAACGATAAAAATCATACTTATATTAAATAAAAATGAAAATTAAACTAATCCATACAGTGCGCTTAGGTTTTGACAAAACCCTCAACAAACCTAGAACATCTTTATGTGGAAGAAAATCAAAAGAAAGAGAAAAAAAGAAAGAGGATGAAAATAAATGATTTTGAGTGAAAGCCCCATCTTCTCTTCTTCAATCTTCTTCTTCTTCAAGCTTTTCCTCAAGAGGTGGCCCTAGGGTATTTTGACCCTAAGAGAGGGCTTCTCCCTTCAAAGCTCCAAAACTGCCACCAATCCTCCTCCTTCTCGAGATTCCTGCCTGAGCTTTAAAACCCTCCATTATGGGCTCAAAATGGGCTAAAAATCCACCCAAACCGACCTCGAACGTTGCGATGTTGCGCCAACGTCGCGACGGCCGCTTCCCGACGTTGCGACGTTGCTGCAGTCCCCTGTTTTTGCTCCAACTTCGTAAGGCCATAACTTTGTCATCCGAACTCTGATTTGGGTGTTCTTGGTACCGTTGGAAATCTATTGAAGTTTAGAATCCATACATATATGGCTTGATGTAATAGGAGCTCATATAATGTCTTAAAACGTCAAAATTCAGTAGCCTCTCCTGCTGAAGGTGCTGCAATGTTTGGTCGATTTTCGCTTGAACTCTGCATAACTTCTTTGATCGAACTCCAATTTTGGTGTTCTTGGTATCCCTAGAAAGCTCTTGAAATTTAAAATCCATACATATAAAGTTTGCTTCAATTGGAGATCATATGATATTTGAAAACGTCAAAATACAGTAGCTGCTTCTGTAGCAGTTTTTCCACCTATTTTGCACAATTCCACCAAATGGATGACCTGATCATAAGTATGAAATTTTAGAGCATTAGGGATCTTATTTAACATAAAAACACTAGAAAAACTGTTCAAATCTTAGGGATAAATGAGTATTTAAGATACTCATCACAATTTCTAATCTTAAATTCTTGCTTGTCCCCAAGCAAGAGACCGACTCAAAACAAAACAAAAATTGAAAATGACATGAACTAAAAATAATGAGATGAGTATGATAACATGATTCCAAATGGAAGAATCACTATGAACACAATTTAGCAAGATTAGCCTTTTCAACCAAAATTTAGGATCCTTAAACTTTTAAACTTTCTAAGGAACATGGCAGGCAAAGCAAAGCATGGTGAGCAAAAGCAAATCAACCCCCAAGTCCGCAGCTCGACCTTCCTAAGAAAATAAGTGTGTGATACATGATCTTCAGTGTATAGCAAGGTCCTAAAGACTTCAAACTTATGCTCAACTCACCTATTTGGAAGAAGCTAACTAAGAAAAAGGATAGAACGCACTTTTTATTCATATCAAAATACCTAAAAATTTCCTAAATACCCAAAAAATGAAGGAGAACTAGTGCCAAGAAGTTTTAGATGAGTGTTCTTGTAGCAAGGATCCATTGGTGACTCCCCACCAGTTGGTTAAGGGCACTAGGCATTAAATTCTCTTCAAACTTCACCCCGAACACTCAACCAAACTCAAAGGCCCTAGGTTGTGGGAAGGATCCATTTTCTGTCCTATGTAGCGGGCAGTGAAGTCAATGACTCCCGGCCAATTGGCTTAGGACATTAGGCTTTGAAAGGCCCTTCGGACTGTGCCCGGGATTCCGATTGGATGATCCACTTATTCTAATTCACAAGCCTATTTTTTTGACTTTTTTTCTTTTTTTTTTTTTCACTTTTTCTATTGTTTTTGTTTTTGTTTTTGTTTTTGTTTTTTTTTTTAGTTGGGGCTTGATGGCAATCCTCTTTTTGTTTAGGTGTCCTATCACTTAAGTGGCTAGAATCCCCCAAGGTTAGTTGAATTCAAGGCAAAGGGTCCAGGACTAAGATATACAAGGGAGACTAAAAGTGTGTGTGTGATAGATTCCTTGAGAAATAGCTTCTTGTAGCACAATGGAGGTGACTAAGCTAAGTCACCCATACCAAGCAAGTACACAATTCTTTACACTTGGCATTTTTGAATAGTTGTGTTCAAAATGACCTTCTACTAGCCATCAAGGCATCAAACTCACTCATATGAGACACAAAATAAATAAAATAAAGAATGAAAAGCACATGCAACTAACAACCAAACAACTAACTAAAACAGGTAAGGAGATACAAAAGTTAAATTTTGGATTTTTTTTTTCTTAATGATTTCTTGAATTCACCCCCTAAACTTGAAATGAACATTGTCCTCAATGTGAAACAAAAGCAAGAATGGATAATGAGTACTCCCCTGAGGTTGATCAAGTCTCTGGAAGTTGCTCCAATGAATATGGCTCGCTTTGGAGGCAAAGAGGTGTTAAGAGGGGTTAGACTTTAAGTCCAAATGAAGGGATGCTTGAATATGGTTTCTTCTTTCGTCTCTTTAAATCGGGTCAGAATTATTGAACTTCAAGCTTTCAACCTTTAGCTTCCAAACCAGATTTGAATCCCCAAAACCTCGAAATAAAAACTAACACGTAAAAACAAAATCAAGCACAAAAATTTATTAAAAAAAGCTCAAAACTAGCTACGAACAGAAAAGGAAAGAAAACTTTGCGCTTCACACGCCTCCCAAGGAGTCGTCTCCGCTGGGAGTCCAACTAGACTCCTACCAACCACTGATGGTTTGCGTTTTTGGCTCCATCATTCTCTAAGAGGCAATAGTTGTGCTCAATAAGCAACTTGAGCACATAGTCTTCCACAATCTTATTATTTTTTTTATTTTCTATTTTAAAATTTTTTTTGTTTACAATTGGTTCTCTCACCTGTTGTTCAAGTGAATGATGTACTCATCCACCCGGAAGTTGGGATCGTCTTCTCATTTTTCAATTCTTCATGCATCTCACCCCATAAAGTCATCTCCGGAAAAGTCTCTACAACTTCCTCTTTTACCTTTTCATATGATTCCAAAGAAGTTGACTCTTTTTCCTCCTTTTCAACTAAGTCTTCAAGTTTCCTCGCAGATCATCATCCTCACTTTTGAAGCTTCTCGCTCTTTCATTACCTCTTGAAGTGATTTCTTCATTGTGGCTCCAGGTTCTTCTTTCACAGATTCACCCCAAGAGTAGATGGCGACTCTCATGTTGTCCTTTTAAAGGACATTGTAGCCATATTCTTGTTCATTCAAATATTTTTCAACTAGTTCTCTTCTATACTATACTTCCTCTTCTTTAGGTTGTTCTTTTCAAATGTAAGTCAGTACCAAAAGTGGCCATTGAGCTACTCCTTCTTCAAGCTATCGAATGGTGTATGCGCCGAATTTGAATATTAGCTCACACTTCCATGAATTGAACTTGAGATGCTCCATTTAGAATGAACTCTTTTCATTTCAACTAATGTTGCCTCTAACTTTGTCATTCTCTCATATGGAGGTTGACTTATCTCATTTGGATAAAAAACTGAGGCAACTCAACTTGAGAGTAGTCCATTTCAGCCATTGATCTTGAAAATTCAGGTTGTGCCATGGTAAATGTAGTTTGAGTTCTTTGCTTAATTCATCCATAGCTTCTTCTAGTTTGATCTTTGGACTCAGGGAGATCAAGAGTGTTTTAGCTTGTATTCCATGAGGTTTGGGTGGTGGCTCCATCCAAAATTATGATTGCTCAAGTATGGGGTACCTTCATATTGAGCATAATCCATTGATGCATATGGTTGCCACACTTGACTTTGCAATTGAGTTGTCACTCTTCTTTGATGCTCATTAGCCAATTGCTGCATTCTTAGTTGCTGCTCAAGGTGAGCTAATGGATTTGTCAACTCGATGATAGGATCCATTGTGATTTAAACTTGTGCTTATCTTTTCCCTCTATGTAATCTATTTGTGATTCTCTCTAGCTCGAGATCAAAAGGAACTAGTTTGCCTTGACCTTGTCTTTGTATACACGAAAAATTAACCTCCTGAAACACACAAACAAACAACAATAGAGACCAAGTCACAAGCACTAATGTAAAATGAATAAAATAAAATAAAATAAATAATAATAATAATAAAAAAAAAGATTGATCCAAAGTAATATCTAAGTGTGTCAAGAGTCAATATCAACACAAAACTTCTCCTCAAGAACGACGCCAAAACTTGACAAGCTTTGTAGTGAGTGTGTGGCTATAAAACGCAGGCCCGTACACGCAAGTATACACGCCGAAGTTCTAGTATGCTGCTCACAAGTGTCGCTCCTACGAAGAGAAGCGTGTCAATACCGACTTAACGCTTTTAAATAATATTTGATCTCGCCTTTATAGTGAATTAATGCTAATTTAAATAGAAACTAATATTAAACTATTGAATTAATTGATTGATGGAAAAACTAGGGTTTTATCGTCACCTACCACACTCGATGGATTCTAACCTAGATAAATTGTTTATTTAATATTTCATATGATTTACGCTAGCGGGTTGATCATGCCTACAAGATATTCTCTCTCGAGATATATTTGCCTATCTCACCGGTGGGGTGTATTGCGTCTCTGCCTTGACCCCTCGACTCCGAAATGCTTAAATATATAAACCCTAATGCCACACTTGGAACTCGTGATATCTCTATTCCCCCGATTGACCACCATTGCTGCTTTATTCATTTCCTAGGAGTCATCATCTTCGACCTCGTGACTCTAGCAATGGCATGCCAAAGTTGGCCAAACCCTAACATGTAATTATTGTAGAAATAAAGCAAGTCGATAAAAATCATACTTATATTAAATAAAAATGAAAATTAAACTAATCCATACAAGTGCAGTTAGGTTTTGACAAAACCCTAGAACGAAACCTAGAACATCTTTATGTGGAAGAAAACCATCAAAAGAAAGAGAAAAAAAGAAAGAGGATGAAAATAAATGATTTTGAGTGAAAGCCCCATCTCCTCTTCTTCAATCTTCTTCTTCAAGCTTTTCCCCTTCAAGATGTGTGCCCTAGGGTGTTTCCACCCTAAGAGAGGGCTTCTCCCCTTTAAAAAGCTCCAAAATCTGTCACCAATCCTCCTCCTTTCGATTCCTCGGGTTTGAGCTTTAAAACCCTCCATTATGGGCTCAAAATGGGCTAAAATCCACCAAAACTGACCCCGAACTCGCTGATAGCCAAAGAACGTCACATCGCTTCCCGACGCCGCGACGTTGTCGCAGCCTCGCTGGCTCAACTCTCGTAAGGGCCATAACTCAGATCATCCAAACTTGATTTGGGTGTTCTTGGTACCGCTGGAAAGTTTGAAGTGTAGAATCCATCCATATATGGATTCGATTCAATATGAGCTCATATGGTGTCTGAAAATGTCAAAATTCAGTAGCCTCCTGCTGAAGGCCGCAATGTTTGCCGATTTTCTTCAAGGCTTGAACTTGCATAACTTCTTCTTTGATCGAACTCCAATTTTGGTGTTCTTGGTATCCCTTGAAATATCTTGAAATTTAGAATCCATAAATATAAAGTTTGCTTCAATTGGAGCTCATATGATATCTGAAAATGTCAAAATACGTATTGCTTCGTAGCGCTTTTCCAATAAATTTTGCACAATACCCCACCAAATGGATGACCTGATCATAAGTATGAACTTTTAGAGCATTAGGGAACTTATTTAACATAAAAACACTAGAAAAACTAACTAAATCATAGGTATAAAATGAGTATTTAAGATACTCATCAATGAGGCTTATCAGTGGTGGGTTTCCATGACCAGGACCGCATTATCAGAGAGAGTTACGTGGAGGTTCTTCTTGGATGAGTTCAAGAAGCAATATGTGGGTCGCATCTACCTGAACAACATGAGAAGCGAGTTCCACAATTTAAGATAAAGACAGATGGGTGTCACAGAGTATCAGAGAGACTTCACCCGTTGAGCAATTACGCTCCCGAGATACTAGTGAGTGAGGAAGAAAAGTGAGGTAGGTTCGAAGACAGCCTTAATGACCATATTTGAGCCCATGTCACAGGATTTTTCCATGAGGATTTCTCCAAAATTGTGACATGTGTATTGAATGTGGAAAGAGTAAAGAAAGAGGAAAAAAAGAGAAAAGATAAAAGACAGGGAAAGAAAAATCTTGGTCAGTCCAGTTTGCAACAACAACAAAGGAAGAAATTCAGAGGACCATAGGGTTCCATTTAGCATATAGCTCAGCATTAATTCAAAGCACCGGCAGAATACTACTCTACTACATTCATCGGGCCAGAGTGCACTAGAGGTGCTTCTAGAGTAGACATCGCTTCCTCATTGCTCCCATTGTGGGAAGAATCATAAAGGAGAATGTTGGAGACTTACAGGTGCTTGTTTGATTTTTTGATCTAACGAGCATAGAGCGAGATATTGTTATAGAGCTCGTTCATTTACAGCACCCCAAACTGGGGGTACAACTTTAATGGCACGGAAAGGCAACAAGAGTGTTACATCACCAAGCATTCTGAGGCAAGTAACTCAGACTAAGGGTAGACAGGATGCACATGCTCCAGCTAGAGCATATGTAATGAAGGCAAGGAAGACACCACGCCTGCACAGGATAGTCGGGTAATTTCCAAATCTCCGATACTATCAGACAGATTGATCGACCTCAGTCACCCACCTCATATATTTGTACTGACATACCTAGTTTGGGAAATTTACCGAGGAGTGAAACCGAGTGTGACATCTTGGTGACGAACCTACTCAGGCATAGTGTTATTGTGAATATAGTGTATAGAGATTGCTCCATCCGAATATGAGAGTATGAGTTTCTTGGGGATTTGATCGAATTATCCTCTAAGGAGTTTGATGTGATTTTGGGGATGGATTGGTTGTCCTGACACCAAGTGATGGTGGATTGTAGAATGAAAAGAGTGACCTTAAGAACACCGAGTAAATTTCATCAGCGAGAGGTCGAACCACCTCTCTAATATGATATCCGCAGCCACTGCTAGAACAATGGTGCGGAAAGGATGTGAAACCTAGTTGGCTTATGTGATTGATACGGTAAAGGCAAGACCTAGTGTATCTGATATCCCTACCTTTAGTGACTTTTCGGACGTGTTTCTGGAAGAGTTGCTAGGATTGCCTCCACAGAGGGAAATTGAGTTCGCAATTTACGTTGTACCAGGTGCCACACCGGCATCCATTACACCGTATCGAATGGATTCGTTGGAGTTAAAAGAATTGAAATTGCAGTTGCAAGAACTGTCAGAAAAGGGATTTATTCGTCCAAGTGTATCACCATGGGTAGCTCCCGTACTTTTTGTTAAGAAGAAAGATGGTGCACTTCGACTATGTATTGACTATAAACAATTGAACAAGTTGATATTAAAAAATAAGTATTCGCTACTCCAGATTGATGATTTGTTTGACTAATCAAAGGTGCAAGTATCTTTTCAAGATAGATTTGGCGACCGGGTATCAATAATTGAGAATTAAAGATGTGGATGTGCATAAAACGGCGTTTAGAACGCGATATGAACATTATGAGTTCCTTGTAATGCCGTTTGGTTTGACAAATGCTCCAACGGCTTTCATGAACCTAATGAATCGTGTTTTTCGACCGTATGTGGATCAGTTTGTCGTAGTGTTCATAGACGACATTTTTGTGTATTCAAAAGATCTGGAAAATCACGACACACACCTTCGGGTAGTGTTAGAGACTTTATGAAAAGAGTAGTTGTATGAGGAACTGAGCAAGTGTGAGTTTTGGTTGAATGAAGTGTCCAAGCACATTGTATCGAAAGAAGGAATCCGAGTGGATCCAAAGAAAATAGAAGTGGTTGTTAAATGGAAGCCACTAAGAAATGTTATAGAAGTGCGTAGTTTCCTGGGACTAGCAGGTTACTACAAAAGATTCATTAAGGGGTTTTCTATGACTGCAACCCCGATGATGAGATTGCTCCAGAAAAATGTAAAGTATAAATGGAGTGAAAAATGTCAAAGAAGTTTTGATAAGTTGAAAACATTCTTAACTGAGGCTCCGGTTCTTACTTAGCCGACTTGTGGTAAAGAATATGTGATCTTTAGTGATGCGTCACTAAATGGACTTGGATGTGTCCTAATGCAAGAGGGTAAAGTGGTAGCCTATGCTTCAAGACAGTTGAAGCCACATGAAAAGAACTGCCCCATGCATGATTTGGAATTTTCTGCAATTGTATTTGCACTGAAAATTTGGAGACATTATTTGTATGGAGAAAAGTGTTTCATCTACACTGATCATAAGAGTCTTTAAGTATTTGCCCTCACAATGAGAGCTTAATTTGAGACAATGTAGATGGATGGAGTTGATAAAGGATTATGACTGTATGATTGACTATCACCTAAGAAAAGCCAATGTAGTGGCAGATGCTTTGAGTAGAAAGTCGATGCAAACACTTCGAGCGTTGAATGCCCATTTGTCATTACCAGACGATGGTACCGTAGTGGCAGAATTGATAGTGAGACCAGAGATGTTGAACTGAGTGATAGAAACACAAAAGAGAGATGAGAAAATTTCTGCCATAATAAGTCAGATTGGAAATGGTAAAGAAACCAAGTTTACAGTGAACGAATATGAAGTTTTGTATTATAAGGATCAGGTTTGTGTACCCGATGGTAATGATTCGAGGTGCCATACTAAGAGCACACAATGGATCTTTGCTATCCATCCCGGTAGCACAAAGATGTATCAAGATTTGAAAATGTCATTCTGGTGGTCCGGAATGAAAAGAGATGTATCAGAGTTTGTAACCAAGTGTTTGGTGTGTCAAGGAGTAAAGGCAGAGCATCAAGTTCCTTCGAGATTATTGCAGCCTATCAAAATACCAGAGTGGAAATGGGATCGAATTCCCATGGATTTTATGGTTGGGTTACCATTGACAAGGAGAAAGCATGACTCAGTTTTGGTCGTAGTGGACCCATTAACCAAGTGGTAGGAACAAGGTGGGTTCAGAGGCTAAGGTAGGGTTTCGGATATAAAGGCTATAATGGAAGAAGAAAGGAGAGAGCTTTTTTTTCTAACATTTTTCTGGGGGGGTGATACTCGGTTCAAAGATCTTCTTGGCCAGATTCATTGACTGAGAGGAGACTCAGTTTCACTGGAAGCAGAAAAGAAAGAAGAAAAGCAGGGGGATAGCCATGAATCCTATAGGTACGAGAGTTATATGCTTCTCTCGTTTCTTTTATGCTTTTCTTTGCCTTTGTTTTTTGCAGACTCGTGTTAGGGAACTAAGCATCGTTTGTGTCGGATCTTAGTCATTCGGAGTCAGAATTGCACTCCGTTTGTTTTGTTGGATTCCTGACTCTGTGAGGAAGGTTCTAAAAAATTTTAAGATCTTTTCTCAACTAGATGAACCCATTAGGAAACCGAACCAGCCGGTTTATTGGGTTCTATTTGTCGTAACAACAGTTTGGATACTTTGCTTTGTTTGTGTCGATTCTTGGCCATTTGGAGTCAGAATTTCACTCCGTTTGTTTTTTTGGATTCTTGACTCTATGAGGAAGGTTCTGAAAAGTTTTGAGATCTTTTCTCAACCGATTGGGAAACCGAACCAGCTGGTTCATTGGATTATGTTTTCCGGAACAACAGTTTGGGTACTTTGCTTTGTTAGTGTCGGTTCTTGGTCATTCGGAGTCGGAATTACACTCCGTTTGTTTTGTTGGATTCCTGAATCTATGAGGAAGGTTCTGAAAAATTTTGAGAACTTCTCTCAACCAGATGAACCGGTTGGGAAACCAAACTAGCCAGTTCAATATGTTCAGTTTTTCGAAATAGCATTTTGGTACTTCGCTTTGTTTGTGTCGATTCTCACTCATTCGGAGTCGGAATTGCACTCCGTTTATTTTTTTGGATTCTTGACTCCGTGAGGAAGGTTCTGAAATTTTTTGAAAACTTCTCTCAATCGGTTGGGAAACCGGACCAGCCGGTTCATTGGGTTAAGTTTTCCGAAACATAACTTGGGTTATGTATTAAGTTGGATGAGTAGGTTCCTGATTATTAGCTGAATGTAGGTGTTTGATTGCAAGGTGGTCTCTTGTCTCCTTAGGGTTGGTTTGAGCCTTTGGCATTGCATCTGCGAATGGTTGCTTGGGTTCATTCCCAGAAATTTGTGTTGGGACGTTTTATGAGTAGCATGACTTTCTAGGAACAGTTGTTGTATGTGGAGGCTTTATGTAGTTGAATTTGTAGCTAGGTTCTCGGGATTTAGGTATCTGAATTTCAGTTTGGTTCTAGGGATCTAGGTGGCTGCATTGCTTGTAAATTAGTGAGTCCCATGGTCTTCATTTTAATAAAATGGGGTGGCTTGGTTGCAGCCCCATTTTAGAACACTTTGTCGTGTTTCAATTGGTTCTCACTCATTCGAGCTCGGAATCATGCATCGTTTGTTTTGTTAGATTCCTTACTATATGAGAAATTTTATGACAAAGTTTCAGATATTTTCTCAATTTTTTGGACTTGTTGAGAACCGGTTCAACTGGTTATGCAAGATAGCTCATGGGCAGCCCCCTATTTTAACATGTCTCAAGCCCGAATCTATTATGGCGTGCTTCTATTTGCTACAAGGAACCTGTAGGCTGCCTTTAGGATATGAGTTCGTTTTCGGTTTGAACAAAGTGGGGTAGTGGGCAATGTGGGATTGGTAAGTGTGGTTTGGTTTGTGGGATTTTAAAGGAATGTGTGCTAAAGCAAGCAAACCACTTACCTTCAACCTCGGCTTCCTTCTTGGTATGGATCCGATATTTGGTTTTAAAGGCATGATGGTTGATGTATTATTTTCCCTACCTATTCTTGTCAGGCATGGCTGGGGTGGGACCTCAAGTACGTGTCGTGCTGGTATTTGTATTCATATGCACGTGGTGTTTGGATTTTGACATTTGTGGTGCATTTGAGCGGTTGACCGAATTCCTCTTATGCTCTCGCTAGGGACCATGTGTATGCACCCATTGTTTTGATCGGGTTGAGTGTTTATGTTAGATATTGAGTAGGTTGGTGTGATTCAAGTCATCTATGTAGCCTAGGAGGTTGTTTGATCTTTGACCCATATACTCCCACATACCCAATTCACAAGTTTAGACCGAGTTCCAGACCTAGAGAGGTGCTATGTCATATGAGGTACCTTCCCGATAGGTAAACTGATCCCCGGACCCCGAATTTAGTTTTCGCAGACCCTTGTTTTTTTTTCATAATTGAGTCCTTAGGGATTTTTTGTTCTTACTTGGTTTTCCCCTTTATAAAATAAAAATAAAGTAAGTGGCGACTCAAAGAAAACTGTTCCTCCTCTGGGGGATGGATTTTTCTGAGCTGAATCAACCACATTTTTCTTTTCATTTAAGAGTGGAAGCTGCCGTAGCGGATCAGGAGTGGTCCATAACTTGGCGACTCCACTGGGGAGCTGGTGAATCTACGGTTTCATAAGAGGATCAAGCTTGAACTTGAGTTGAATTATCATTGGGTACATGGTTTCTCTGATCAGTGAGCTCAGGCTACCCATAGATCATTAGTGATCACGCATTTGATTAGTATTTGAGCATTTGTAGTTTTTTGATGCTTGTGTGTTCCTTTGTTGGGTTATAGCATGCTTTCTCATTGATTGGTATCCAGCGACATTTGGGTTAGGCCTAGAGGATCAAAATGTGTAGATTTTGTGATGGGTTTTGCCATGCATGATTGTTTGTTGCTGACTACTCCTTCCCTTGCGGTAGCTTGAGCCTTGTGTTTGGCAGACGTCACGTATCCTTATTTCTGAATCTAAGTCTTTGTGCTGATTTATTCTCATTATTGATTGTTTGAAAGGTTGGCAGAATTCAGAATTTCCCCGATTGTTTGCCTTCTATATTTCAGAGTTTGGGTGATTCTAGCGTGAGGGCTATCATCGATGTTTGAACGCCGGAAATGATGGATCTATCAGAACAATGGTGACCTTTATAGTACTGAATTGGACTGTGGATCATGCGTGACGATGTGTCATTTCTTGTTGCCGGTTAGGATTTTGGAGTTATATATCCAGATCTACAGAGATCTGATCATCTAGCTTTACGGACTTGCCCTTTTCTCTTTGTTGGCAGTGAGGCACACCACATCACCCAGGTATTACCATGTCGAATCCACTCCTGCACCACGCAGAGTCATGCTCCTCCCGGTTGGCTGATGGCATCCACATGTCGAGTTAGTCCTCTCTGAAGGGTTTTAAGTCAGCACATCCTCTTTGATTGTTTCAAGATTGACAGATCCACGGGGACTAAATTACCCTTTCCTTTTGTAGGATTGTTGATTAGGATGACTGGTTTCCAGAACTTGGATCCAGTGAAGGTAGACTTGTTAAAGGATCAGATTCACGATCGATTGAGTAGATATGAGATCGCCTTAGAGATCATGGATTTCGATGCGCTATTTGTTGACGGTGGTGAGGGTGCCGATACCATGGCATCTCTTTAGGGTGCCATATTTGGACTGAACAAAGTTGAGCATCGAGCCCGACCATTTCAATTTAGAGCACCACGCGACTCTTGCACCTGCCACCACACTTACATGTTTGGGACCCACTATCTGGTAAGGACTAACCACAATTCCACACTCACCACACCACATTCATTGGCCATGTTTCTGGAGCATTTATGTGCCGGGCAAGGCGGGGACTCAAACCACATTTCGTGGTGACACACACGGATTATTGTAAGTGACACCGACTGTATCGATGGATTGGCGGAAGGATCCAGGGTCTCTACGTACCATTCCGTGGGGTTGGAGTTGGGATGGATATGTGACCTTCCGTGATGCCTTACGATTAGGTTTCCGCATCACCCAGAACATTTTGGGAGAGTACGGATAGGGCTGCCGTGTTACTTCAGTTCTTGTGCATCGCCTCATTGTGCGCGAACCTGAGTTGGATGAAGCACGGGATGATCATGCTTTTCCTCGCCGGTAGATGCAGCTCGGCGTTGGTTTGCCTCATTGGACCTTTCGAGGCATAGGACATGGGCTGATTTGGGACAGGAATTTATCAGACAGTAATTCTTTTAATACTATAGTGTGGGCGTGTGGAAAGTTGGAAGCCCTCGAGCGAGGCAGATCGCAGTCATGACGGCGCTAGCTGCTAGACATCTCATGAGGCTTCCCACAGACCGGGCTTTTTGGATCTGTTTGGTTCAGGCCTCTAACTGGCATTGAGGAGGAGCATATCACAGAGAAGGATTGAAGGCGAGACTCTTCACTTTTTCATACTCAAGGGAAAGCTGGGGTCGAGACCAGGCCATGAGATGTTTAGTGCCATTGGCGCCCAGTGAGAGCAAGGTCCCCGTCACCCTTTGTTGAGAGCGGTTTTTAGGAACTCCTTACCAGATGATACAGCGGGATCAATACAGACCAGCTACTCGCACAGGTCGGCCAGACTGCCACATCTGGTCGCCACCGCGACCGTGCACTACGAGCGCCTCAAAGGCCACAGCCATGCGATACCGTCGGCTGATACTTAGAACGCTCAAGGGAGCGGCGAGCGATTTACCTGACTTGGGGACTACCATTAAGCTCTGCGCATTTGAGATTGGTTGAAGGGAGTTTGATTGTTCACCACCACCCCAAAGCCCACTACTATAGCCTACCACTTTCGGATTCAAACGGATCTTCCGGCAGCGCCTATCATCGAAGCGGGTTGTAATCCTACGAATAGTTGTGCGACATTGAAGCATACTATTCAGGGCTGATTGATTGAGGGTTTGAATTGATTTGGGACCTTGGGTGACTATGAACCAGCTCCGGCGCTCATGACACGCTGAAATTTGTACCTTTACCCTCCGAATTGGTATACATTTGATTGAGTTTTGGAATGGGGATATTCGCTGATGGGATGGGAGGGGTGAAACTCGATCCGATGTTTGTATGTTTCAGAGACTTTAGTGGATACGCAGTAGTCTGCCGAGTCTCAGGCCATTTAGATTGATTCCGGATGATGTTCCCCGACGGTTTCCAGCGATGTCGCGTACTTGCAGCATGTTATCCATGACACCCACGCTTCATTACATTCAGAAGAAGTGTAGGTGGGGTACCTTAGAATGTTCAGGATTGTTACGAGGAGTGGGGCGTGGCTCGGCCCCCGCTTATTGATGGGCACTTTTGGTAGCACCGATGCTAAAGATGAAATTCAAAGGGAGGATGATGAGATTTTGCCATGAAGCTACTCACACCCGCTCGAGCCGCATTTCATTTGGGCTTAATGGCCTCATCATTACATAGAACACATTGAGTGGGCTCTCGGTCAGTTAAGTTGATCTTTACTACCCCACCAGAGCAGCGAGTCTACTTTTTAGATAGTGGATAGGGCTACATACATGTTTTAAATGATGAGATTTACCCACCTAAGGGATTAGACCATATTCGATCCACTTTTAATTCCATCGATGTTGCCTGAATTCTAAATCGTAGAGGTGTAAAAATATCTGCTGACAACTGACTCCACATGAACGTTTATCATTAGTTATTGCCATTGCTGGGATTTTCTGCACCATCAGATTTTTGGGGCCCGGCATCACCGTCGTCGAGGAGCTTATGGCGCGGGACTCGAGGGCAGTTATAGATACTCTCATTGCACATATCGCCTGGCGGAGTCAGATATTATTAATTTTTAAATTCTGATTAGATCCTTTAACTTACACCAGGCGCCTTGGATTCATGATGCGAGGATGCTATGCCATCTTCCGCTCGCCGAGTGAAGTTCATACAGAAAGCATTCATCACGATGATCGCTGAAGTTGATGAAAGCTACTTCCGCCCGAGCTGGTACCGAAGATCATTGGTGAGGATGACCTACCCATTTTTGACGGAGTTTACTTTTCGATACAAAGTTAGGTTCATTGGCACTGGGGATGATCGTACGGGACAGCGAAGGCTGTCCATGTCGATGATGAGTCTGTTGAAGTACTTTGGCGTTGCCCATATGATGAGAGGCATATCTTATAGTACGGTTTGGGATTAGTGCATTTGACCATGGGTGAGTTACCTATCTTGAAGTGTGATCATGAAATACCGCGCCAGTTAAGATCCTCACCGGTGGTACACTGACACATGGCGATGTTGTGCCGGGGAATAGGTGAGGCTCGCTTTTAGAGTTATTCGATTACCCCTTTCACGCGTATTTTGCTTTAGTTATAGTTGACTATTTTGAGATTAGAGCGGCTGCTACGAGGAACGGCGCTGTTTGAGGATGAGGTTGAGATTAGGCGTGGTGGAGGCGCGGGACACTTGTGTTTACAAGATTCCCCAAGTCCACGAAACCACTGCGAGCCGTGATGGTTGCACCCCATCACGGTCGAGCTAAGTGTGTTTTAAGATGGTGGTGTAACTCTGAGGAGGGTTCAGTTAATTTTCAAAAGTCTTTGACTTTTGAACCTGTTTATTTGGAGTTTTGAGCACTTTTTGTGCTTACTAATCGGCGTAATTAACCAGATTTTACATTAGGTCTTTCACTTTATTCTCACGGTGCATTTTATATGGCTGATTTTTATGGTTTGCAAGCTGTTTGTATAAAATTTGACCGGTGATCAAACACGAAAAGATTGGGTCCAGACCGCATTGCATATGGGCGAGGAAGGAAAGCCCAGAGCGGAAGAAAGAAAATTACCGTGTGAATTTGCCGCGGTTGAGGAATTTATTCCTCCATAGCTGTTCGACTCTTTTAGCTGTTTCATCTATAACCTGTTGAATTCTCTTTGCCCAGTTTGTTTTACCTTTGTTCTATCTTTGATTCTTCCCATTTGTCCTTGTAACGATTAAATCTTTTATTAATTTTGTCAATTTGCTTGCATCTTAGTAACTCTATAATCCATTTTGCCTCAGCGTAAATGGAGATTTTTCCAATGAATAAGATTTTAGTGAAGGGCTCAGATTTCCTTTTCTTCTTTCTCTCTCCATTTTCTACATTTCTTCCCTTTCTGGCTCACCAGGCACCCTTGGTGTGGCAGCTCGGTTGTGGTGACCCAAGGCCTCACGTCTTGAAGAGGGTGGGAGGCTACTAGAGCTTTGGAAGTGAGTAATTCGTTCTCTGTTTTTATAAACGATTATTAACATTTATGTTTCTATCTTTCAATCCCAGGCTTAAATCCTCTTGAGATGCCGATTGCCAGTATTCGCAATCTTTTTGGGTTTACGATGCGTGATGCGTGCTAGATCATAAGATTCGGTTGGTGCAATGTACATGAGTCACTATACGGTAGATCAGGGGACATGTTTTTACTATTCGGGAGTATTTATGCTCAATAAATGCTTTGTTTCAAAAGGAAAAATGTTAGGGTTCAGATTTTAAAAGCCAAATGAAGATAAGTTGAAGGAAATGACTATAGGTCATACACCTCCGACCTTGAGGGGAAAAGGACGAGAACCTTTCATTTACCTTAGGGACCTACTCGAACCTATTGTGATGCTTCAAGGAGTTCTTTTCTTATTTTATTTCGTTTTAGTTTCGAGTTTCCAAACATTTACCCTGCTTGTTTTTTTATCACTTGCCTTAACCAAAATCAAGGCCAAATTCACCGCATTTGGCCTTCACGAGTAAATCATTTATGCGAAGGCTTCCATCCTTGAGTTCGACCTAGAAGCGCTATCTTCTTAGTAGCTTTGCTCTGATAGTAGGAGAATTTAAGTTATCAATTTTGTTGATTCCAGAACACCTCTTGTGTACGAATTAGAGGGTCACGACTATATGATGCTATGGATTTAGGGGATGATGTGGAGTGGCTCAACCGCGATACTTGTAGTGAGATGGACCTCAGTCGGCTTATGTAGTATCCTTGACCGCGACCGTGGGTGTAGTATGCTTTTTGACATGCTTTAGATTTTCCTATGATTAATATAATGATGTGATACTTTATGACGCTTGCGACCACGATCACATGATCGGCATTGGCGCGAAATCCTGAATGCTTCTAGCCAGGCCGTCAAGCTTTTGATGTCATTTGGGATTTCTATGCTTGAGTTTAATGGTGATGGACTTGTTGCTATTGATATTACTCATGGTACTGTTTTTGTTGAGGGAGTGTCCGACTCTATGGACCCACCTTTTTCTTTTGACACTATGTCCAGGTTTGTCACCCGCTTTGATGACATTTCTGATGGTAATAATGACGCCTTGAGGTATTTTTCGGTGGTTAGCGTATCCACGGTATTTTCCTTTGATTGCACCACGACACCCGCCTTAGCACATGTATGCGATGTTGATGATGCTGGGAACCGCAGAGATGACCCGTTATGGGTGATGGTGATGTTTGCAATCTGAGAGAATGGAAAATTACACCAAATTTAGTAGCATAGAGTTATTGATAATTTTAGGAGCCTGGATCATTGAGGAGATATTAGGAATGGCTCTTCCCACATCTCTGATGAGAGGAGTATATTGATTTTACCTACTCATATGTACTTGGAGCGTATTGCATAGTCGTATCGGGACATGCACCGGGCGCCTGGCTTGACTATAGTTGGCATCATACGCGTTACACACACCACATCTTAAACTGATTCTTAAAGTAGGAGACTACACCCTCGATGGATTACGGAGTTAAGAAGGGTCGAAACGGCTTCGGTGTTGGCTTCCTGTTAGTAGTTGAGTATCTTGAGTGGTTGGTTAATGTCGTCTCTGTTCCCACAAAGGATGGCAATGTTAGAGTTTGTGTGTTGACTTCGAAGTTTAAGTAAGACTGACCCAAGGATGATTTTCCTCCCACACATTGATATGTTAGTTGACGGCCTTTGCGGGGCACCCTATGTTGTTATCCTTCATGGATGGGTTTTTCTCGGTATAATCAGATTTATTGTCCCGAGGAGGATATGGAAGACTTCTCTCATCGTGCCCAGGTGGGGTATGCTGTATCAAGTCATGCCATTTGGGTTGAAAAATCTGGGGCCACTATCGAGAGACGTTACTACTACATTCCATGACATGATGCATGAGATGTTGGGGTATACGTGGATGACATGATAGTGAAGTCGGCAAAGCGAACACTTAGCATCCGCACGAGGAGATTCTTGAGAGATCGGACAATTCGAATTGAGATTGAATCCCGAGTGCACCTTTGGGTAACCAGGAAATTGCTAGAGTCACGTGTTAGTGAGGCGCGGTATGGGGTTGATCCAGAAAGATCAGAGGCCATGCCCGACGTGTACCCGCACCAGAAGCAGAGAGGAATGCTCGAGCTTTTTAGGCGGACTATAGTATATCGGTCGTTTCATTGCTAGTACAGCGGAGACATCATGCGAGCTTATCTTTTCGTCTTGAGGAGGAAGGCTGCTTTTTATGGTTTGGAATGATGATTGCCGGCGTTCTTTTGAGAAAGATTAAAGGGAGTGTTTACTTTCTCCCCCGATTTGGTGCCTCCCAGCCGAGGTGACTGCTTCTATATTTTGTCGGTTTAGACATAGCTTTAGGATGCATGTTAGCTTAGCTCGATGATTCAGGAAAGGCAGGCCATTTATTATCTAAGTAAGAGGATCTTGAATCTGAATGGCCATCATGATTGGGCGCCTGTTTAAACTAGTTTGAGCCACCGAGACTTAGGCACTATGTGTGAGGAGTATTGTTCCATACGCACCCCAGTCTCTCGGTCGATCCATTTAGATATTTGTTTGGCCAGGCACATTATTGGCGAGCTTACAGATGTGATTAGTATTGACCAGTTTATTCAATATGTCATGAAATCAGTAGGAAATATTATTCTGGATTAATTAGAAACTTCTTTGCGAGTCAGATGATGAACGATTGACGATGATTTCCCTTATGAGCAATTTGTTTCAATGACCAGCATTAGAGGATGGCAGTTGTACTTTGATGGTGCCACCAATCAGTTGGGGTTTGGTATTGGTATCTTATTGATATCACCATAGGGTGATCACATTCCCAGATTAGTTCGGTTAGTATTTTTTGATCATCACCGGTTGACGAATAACATTGTTGAGTATGAGGCATGCATTACAAGTCTAGAGACCGCACTGGATCTTGGCATTAGACAGTTGGAGATCCATTGGGTTTGGCCTGGATTGCCTCTGTGGAGACCAGGGGCATCACGGAGGGGAGACTCGAGGTGATGAGAAACTAAAAGCCCTACCATGCACTTGAGCCCTGCGGATTTACCACGGTTTGTGAGTTAGGATAACATATACATGCACAGAGGCAGAATCGGTTGTTGATGCGTTAGCCACCTTGCCGTGGTTGAGATTCTTGCGAAGGAGTGATTATGCCCTTCTTAGTTGAGACAGAGTCCACACCGTTCTTGTTGTTTGATTGGAATATTGTTGAGAATCGAGGATGAGAGCTACCTTAGTATCGTGATATTTATGTGAGTTTACATCGTATGGCGCTTACCTGAGATGAGCCATGACCCGAGGATAGGAGAGCATTGAGATAGTTGGCACTAGATTTGTTGGTTGTGGGGATGGCACCATAGGAGATCGCTGGAGTGGCTGTCATTGACCAGCATGCGGACCACACCTCTGCGGGGATCGGGTGATGAGAGGGGTTCATGCGGGAGTGGAGAGCAGCGACACGCTGGGAGGCCCACGTCTTTGCGGCGTGAATCGTGAGGGATTGGTTGCGCACGGTTGACTAGCAGGAGCATGATTGACTGCCCATTTGTGCAGAGATGCTCACGAGTAGCATCGGATCTGCGGGGACTTGATACGATACCTTCTCATTGCATGCACTCACATCCCTTGAGTGCGTTTTCGGTATAGAGGTATTGATAATGTGGAAAGATCTCACCCCAGGTCTTCGTTTGGGCATAGTACATCTTAGTTCTTATTGATTATTTCACTTTAAGTGGGTGGAAGGCGCTATACATGAGTCAGCGGTGGCGAGTGGCCAAGTTCATCATATCACACATTATCTACTGATATGGGGTCCCTCATGAGCTGATTTATGATAGAAGGGTGCATTTCAAGGGCGAGGTGGACATATTGGTTTAGGAGTATGGCATTCAGCATCATAGATCATCTTCATATAGGCCCGCGATTAATGGGGTAGTTAGTGACATGAATAAGGCCTGTAGAGAGGATTTTGAGAAGATGGTTGAGACTTAGGGATTGGTGGGAGAAGCTCTCTTTCGCATTGTGGGCTTATCGTACGTCTTTTTAGTACCTCTGCGGGCTGCGCCTCTTTGGTATATGGCATGGAGCAATGTTGCATGTGAAGTGAGGATGGGATCCTTGAGAGTAGCATTAGAGCATCAAATATAAGGGGCCCGGGTGGGCTCGATCGGGTTATGACGACAGCCTTCTTGATGGGGAGGAGGTGGGGGCGGTAGTTATGTTTAGGCTTATCGAGGGGAAAATGACCATTGCATTTAGAAAGAGTGACGCCCAGTCTTGAAAATCCTCGAGGATTGATCGATGACCACTAGAGTAAGTTAGTAGGGATTGGAGGCCGGGCCTTATGTCATCAGAGATCGACTCGAGGGAGCTACGGATTGACGGTCACAGATGGAAATCGGTTCTGAACGATCGATATGGATTAATTTGAAGAGGTTTTACGTGTGAGATCATGGTTAGAAGAATGGGTGGCCATAATTGCGGAATAAATACTCATTCCATATTTTTCTTAAGTTTGATGATACGTCTATGATGAAGCCGCTTCACTGGAAACCACTGCGTGGGTTGTGCCGATCTGTTCTTTCAGTTTCAGGCCCTTTGCATGCTTTTGACTTAGCCCAGGTTAGGAGAACTGCCCTTGTGTGCTTTATTTATTAATTGGATCACAGCAGGCATTATGGAGCATTGTGTCATTCTTTGTTTGTTCTTTCTCATCATTACAGTTTCTTTTCTTTTCCATTTTTGCATCTTCTGCAGTCTGCCTTTTGGAGTCTAGTTTCAATGTCTGTCGTTTCACTTTTATCTCTCCTTTTGTGTGCGATGACTTGCTCTCATCGAGCTACAGTCGGGTTGTCACCACGCCGATTGCTATGGGTTTTGATATGGGATTCTTGGGTTGAGGGACAAGGCTGGGATTGGGGGGTTTGGAGTTCTTTTGGTTGGATTGTGTTAGTATGGCATTGAGCTTGTGCATTGAGTAGTTATTGTAAAAAAAAAAAAAAAAAAAAACAAAAAAACAAAACAAAACAAAAAAAATAAAATTAAAAAAAATAAATAAAATTTGTGTTTGTTTGGTATTTGTTAATATACTTGGGATCATCAAAGGTCATTTGGGTTCGAGAGATTTATTATTCCTCTGAAAGTTGGGTGAGAGCATTGTATGATCTTTCTCCATGGAATCTCTGGGTAACCGCATTTTAGGGTGAGGTTTAGGTGCCATGCCCCAAGTCCACTGGATCATTGCGCATCACCACTCCCGTCTTATAGTGACTTGCTTCGACTGCCCAGCATTCACAGGATAAGTTGTTCGTCCTTAATTATTACCCAGTTACGTGACTTGTTTCTTCATTTTTTGCTTTATCCATTCATCATTGTCTTATCGCTGATCTTCTTCTACCTTATTGATGCGTCGTCTAAACTGTGCGACATGTCCTTTGGTGCACTTCACTTGTATTTTAACGTTGACCCCGATAGGATGTTGGTTGAGTCACGCGCTCCACGCGATTCTTTGATATTTGACATTGCATGCGTACGGGGTTTGGCGGCGGTATTTATTGGGTATTTGGGCCTTTGTTTCCCATCATATCATTCACCTTTCACCCTTAGCCTACATTCTGATCAGGAGTCATAAGACCACCACGAGACATGAGATCATTGTTTGTATTAGCATTTTTATATGGACGAGTTAATGCGATTGAGTCTGGGATATCGAAGCGGAGTCTCTGTTCTTACCAAGGGAGTGTCGAGGGTCACATGTGCTTCTCGAACTCAGTTTGCTTACATTAGGTCCATGATCAGGTATAAGTGATGAAATTAGGGCTAGTTTGATGGCCGAATTAAACGATGCTATAAACACGCTCACAACTGGGCATACCCGAATCCTTTCATGTTGTCTTTTGTCTCTTATGCATGCAACGGCAGCCCATTTCGCTGGAATATTTTGGCGCTGAAAGTTTTGAGTATGCTCCACATGCAGCCAGGTTTCTTCATATAGCGGAGGGGCCCACAGGGGCTAGCTAGGGGTAAGATTCAGAATATTAGTCGACTCGGTAGGGGTGCGTTGTTGCACACCCCATATGTGTCTTGTTCACTTGTTGGACGATTGGACAGTGAAATTTATTTGATCTTTCATCAAGGCACTTGCATATCAGATGTACTGCTTTGAGGGCATACCCTATATCAGTTTGTGGATATTGGATGTTGTGGAATAAAATGGATGATTTTCATGAATGAATGATTGTGATGTTTGCATTTCTACAGATTTGACCACATGTGCGGGTTATGGGATTTTAACGGGGCGTGATGCCACCTACAGTAGCGTGCGCTCGCTCACATTTGGTCACATTTGGCGAGATTGTCCTATGGGGGCGTACCTCCTTTTTCCATCTTGTTAGTGGTGTTTGTGATTTTCTCGCTTGTCATTTTTAATTGGGAACTTTACGGCGTCACCTTTCAGGGCATACCTTTGTCGTGAGGTCGATATCATCGTTTAAATGCTGAGTCTCACCCCCATTTTGTCTAGGTTTCGTTTAGGGCATCCCGTTCAGTTTGGGCGTCCCCAGAGCCTTAGTTTGGCATCCAGCGCTCCTTTTAGTTCGGTGGTTCTACTCGGTACTCACGATTCTACCCGCTAGCCGATCCTTTCTTGGTACTCACTCGGGCCCTTCTCAGATGCCAAGCTCGAATCCACATTTCGGCTCGCCGGTTCACCTTCCGGCACTAGCGATTCACCTTCGGCTTGCCGGATTCACATTCGGCACTCGCGGATTCTACCCTTTCCACGGTACTCACCCCGGACCCTACTCGGGCCTGCGCCAGTTCCCACATTTACGGTTCATGCCAGGATTACACCGCTTTCCCGATTACTCACTAGGACCCTTTACTCGTGCTCGCGATTCACATTTTGGCACTTGCACGGATTCTACCCTGGGTACTCACCCAGGAACCCTTCTCGTGCTAGCGAATTCCACCTTTAGGTACTCTCCGGATCTGCTTTTCCGGCCTCGCTCGGATTTTGCCACTTCCGGCTTTTCGCCTATATTTCTACTTTTAAACTCGCCGGATACGCCCATACCCACCCAGAATGTTTCACGAATTCCACCTTCCCGGCACTTTGCATTCTACTTTTTTCAATACTACTTGATTCCACACCAGAACTACGCCCCAATTACACCGCTTTCTACGGTGCGGATTCCACATTTTCGGTACTCACCCGGATTCTACCCTTTCCCGGTACTCACTCGGACCCTTCTTCGGTACTAGCCCGGATTCCACATTTTCGTCACTCGCCCAGATTCTACCCTTTCCCGATACTCACCCGGACCCTTCTCGGTACTTGCCAGTTACCTTTACGACACTTGCGGATCGCGCGACACTTGCTGGATTCTACCTTTTTAGGTGCTGCTGAACCAACTTACCCCGGTGCCTACGGACCTTCTCTGATGCTTGCCCGAATTTCTGTTTATCTTTTCCAGCCGCATTGCGCTCGATCGCTCATCTTCCCGGGCATCGTTCACAGGTTTTCTCTAAATCTTACTATTCCAGTTATCCTTTGAGCAAGGTAAGGGACAGAGTGCCACGTCGGCTATGTTTAGCACTGGGGATTCATTTCACTCTTGCATCCTTGCATCGCACTCACAAATTCACTCGTTCATTCACTCTGCAAGGGGCATATTGTAGATCTTCAATTTTACGTACCTGACATACATTTTATCTTATAGGGTGTCACACTCCTATCGTTCTCATATTTAGCAGATTGGGGCCCATTCTTTTAACCAAATGGATTTCAGAGCCTCAAAGGTGGGCTTGTGTGGCGCAGTCATTTAGAAATTGCGTGTGTACAGTTCACTTTAGAGTATACTAAATAGTGGCCAAATTTTTTTATTGGCATTGTGCCGCTAGGTATGAGTGGGGCCCAGAAGGATTTTGCTTCGATCAAAGTTTATTGGAAATTGTGTCAAATTAAGCGTGAGCACTTGACCTTGTTTAATCGTATCTCCCTTGTGTCCTAAACTGAATGCATCGTCATTTTGTTTTTTTAGTTCATATTCGCCGAGAGGTTTCTATTAAAGAATTCATAATTTTTGTCAACAGCCTAGTTTGACGTCGGTTTGGCCCAGTTCTGTCTAGGGTAATGCGATATCTGACAACATTTTTTGGGTGATTTTGGCGAGCACTCCTCCTTGTTTCGATCATATCTCCTCGTCAGACTTAGATTATTACCAGCATTTTTTTTTATTTTTTAGTCTCGCCCTTATTCTTTGCAAGAACGACTAACTTTTAAAATTTCATAATTTTACTCAATGAGCTCGTGAATTGGCGTGGTTGTCCGGTTAATTTGGGCGAAACTTGTGTCTGAGCGATGATTTTTGTGATTTTGGAGCCCAAATCCTATATGGTTCCCGACCCATAAGCTCTAAGATTGACCTTGGGCGTATTGTGCCAAGCGGAGTCCATTCCCAGGCCTTGGGTTGTTCCTTGTGACTTTGCATGAATCATATGGATTCTTAGTGGTGATGAGGCAAAGGTGAAAGGTTAGTGGCGGCTGTGGATACGGGCGTTAGCGTAGGTCACGTA
Source organism: Tetrastigma voinierianum (assembly GCA_016808115.1). Taxonomy (NCBI): domain Eukaryota; kingdom Viridiplantae; phylum Streptophyta; class Magnoliopsida; order Vitales; family Vitaceae; genus Tetrastigma; species Tetrastigma voinierianum. Next base: position 113,257 of record JAEQBH010003249.1, read on the forward strand.
TCCCATGCTAAGGGAGCTGATTCTAGAGTTGAAAGTGGTAGGAACAAGGTGGGTTTAGAGGCTGAGGTAGGGTTTCGGATATAAAGGCTAGAATGGAAGAAGAAAGGAGAGAGCTTTTTTTTCTAACATTTTTAAGGGTATGATGCTCGGTTCCAAGATCTTGCCAGCGGATTCATTGGCGGAGGAGACTCGGTGCTAACACCCCAAAATTATACCTAACAGTTTTATAACATGTTTTAGGTATAATAAGCGTAAAGTATATTTATTCGAATAAAATAAAGATAAAAACAAAAGTAGGAATAGCCATAAGTTAAATTACCCGATAATAAAGAAGATTTGAGGCTATTACTTAAAAAATGTTATAAATTGATTTTGCAAATATTATAAGAGTTGGAGGACCAAAGTAAAAATAAAAAGGGGATAAGATCAAATAAGGATAAGACCAAAAGAAATATCTTATTTTAGTCTTTGGAAAAGGGAAACAAATACGGGACAAGAGAGAAGAGAGAAGAAGAAGAAGAAGATCGCGGAATGCTGGATCACGTGTCTTGCAGGTTGTAGTACTTGGAACTGCGAGTATATTTGTGTAGGTCACGGGTGAATGGAAATCTAGTTTTTTGATGCAGAGCGTTTAGATACATGGTTTGGAACCCTTTGTTTTGTGTATGGTTTGGGTTTGGAGATTTGACTCATTTCGGTGTAGGAGTTGAGTTGAGGAAACTCTAAGGCTCCCAGATATGTGTTTTGAGAGAGGAGAATTTAGTTATGAGATTGAAACGAGGAAAATTCCCTATTTTTGATTGTATCGCGATGTAGGACCTTAGCACGAGTTTTGGGTCAGAAATACAGGAAATTTCAGAAGTGAGTCCTTCTAGTAGAATTGTAGCCACATCAATGAACTTGATGTTAGGCTTTCTAATTTCTCGATTTGGACTCTGTAAGATCAAATTGCAGTCTTTGGGATAGTCAGCACGAATCTGGTGGTCAGTTACGTGGTCGGGTCAGCTAGCCGAGACCTTAGAATGAGTTTTTGAGTCCCTGAAATAAAGAGAATTTGGAAATGTGAGATTATTACGGCGAATTGTAGCCCACGTCAATTAACTTGATGTTGGAAACTTTGTTTCTTAATTTGGACTCCTGTAGACCAAGTTATGGCTCTTTTTATACGAGCAGTCAAATGGGTGCAGGTAGTGTAGGGAGTCGTATCGGGTAGGAGGTCATCCCGAGTCTGGCAGAGGTAGATCTGTCAGGTCGTCGAATCTGTGGGGTCGTCGAGATCCTGTAGAGATCGATCTGTGGAAGTCGTCGAGATTTACATGTGAGGTGAAGTAGATCTGGCAGGAGATATTGGATCCTGCCCAGAGTGTGTGGATCTGAAGAAGAGGCCCCGCTCGTCAAGGCCGACTACGCATGACCTCCAGCCTACGAAGGTCATATCTCCTTAAAATCACGAACTCGATTGGGTGTTCTTGGATATGGAAAGCCCATTGGTAGAATAAATCCATATGCCTTAGGAAGATATTAGATGTCAGACCAGGTGTCGGGACCCCGAGCTCATCACTTCCAGTGCAGCTCGTCGGTCCCGGGTCGGCTCGCGTCAAAGGCCGACTGCGCGCGACCTCCCGACCCGGAAGGTCATATCTCCTTCGTACGAACTCGATTTGGGTGTTTCTTAGTTCTATGGAAGCCATTGAGTCAAGAATCATCCATATGCCTGAGAAGATATTAGATGTCAGACCAAGGTGTCAGACCGAGCTCCCGTCACTTCGAGTGTTTGCAGCTCGTCGGTCGGTGGCTGTTCCAGGTACGAAGCTCTGCATGACCTCAACTTAGGAGGTCATATCTCATACGTGAACTACGATTTGGGTGTTCTTGAGACCTATGGCCCATTAGGTCAAGAATCCATCCATATACCCTGAGGGAAATTATTAGATGTGAACCAAAGTGTTAGACTAGGCGGCTGTCCTTGATGCACGCTCGTCGATCCAGTCGGCTAAGTAGTATTTGCGCGTTTCTCCCGACTTTGGAAGTCGTAACCTTGTCTGACTGGGTCAGTGTTCTTGGACTCTATGGAAGCTTATTAATTCAAGGAAATTCATCAATAGATAACATGATAAGATTGGAACTCATATTAGTCCGAAAAACGCTGAAAAACAGTAGAGTTCTGTGGTAACTATGGTTATTCATAAATAACTCATAAACATGCGGGGGTAAGCATAGTTATTTGTAGCACAATGAGACATGAAAATGCAAAGTTATGAATAAATGATGGTATAACAAATGTATATATATATATACTTATATATATATATCTCCATATATATATATTTTTATATATATATCACATACTGAAATTCTGAATGACAATAATTATTAGAATATGAGAAATTATTCGAGAATATAGATTATATCTTGACGTAAATACGCATTGATTATGCGCAGAACACAGTAGAGGGATGATGGGGCATACTACAATGGGAAAATAAGTCACATGACATATAAGTTACCAATTACGTTACGTGCCCGATATGAGGCCGTTTGGGTCGATGACATAGATCCGTTGGATCAATTGGCCCAAGAAAGAATCACCCATTTCTTATTGTCGCGCCTTTATAAGATGATCATTGTCACCGTCTGATGTGCAGCGCCTTGGTCTTTACAGTTTCTGTATCCACTTCTGAGTTTATGAGACATGGAACATAAAAGAAAATGGCCGGTATATCTGACAGAAAGGTAGAGAATATATGACATGATATAGAAGCATAACATTGCTATCACGATGAAAGTATCTGATTACAAGAATAGAGAAGTAAAGTACAAGATGACATAGAAAAATTATTATGAAGATGACAAAGAAATGAAAGCATTTATGAAAAGTATATATATGAGAAATGATAAGAATCTGTAACTGTTATATGTGTTATATGCATTTGTATAGAAGTGGGGTGACCCTTAATAGAGGTCATCCATGTGTATTAATTCCCACTAAGCGTAAAGCTTAGCACGGGTGTTCAATCAGTGTAGGTGAAGAGAGGCAGGAGGGACCAGAGTAGTCATCTGATTAAAAGTATGTGACAATAGGTGCCTTGGAAGACCTTTAGGTCTATTTTGTATATGAAATTTTGTAAACCAATGTAAATGTGTAGATATTTGAACACTTCCATATAGACTTGTATATATATTTTGTAATCATTTGCTACGAATGTAATACAAGTTAATTATTTAACATTATATGAATATGCAAGTGTCTGGGTTATAAGTTTAAAAAAAAAAAATATGACCTCACTGACACCTATCACCCAGGAGTTAGGAAGTCTTTCGATTTATTTGGAAGCAAAAGAAAGAAGAAAAGCGGGGATAGCCGTGAATCCTACAGGTACGAGAGTTATATGCTTCTCCCATTTCTTTTATGCTTTTCTTTGCCTTTGTTGTTTGCAGACTCGTGTTAGGGCACTAGGTATCGTTTGTGTCGGATCTTAGTCCAATTGAAGATGGAATTGCACTCTGATTTGATTTTTGGATTCCTAACTTTGTGAGGAAGGTTTTGACAAATTTTGAGATCTTTTCTCAACTGGCTGAACTGGTTAGGAAATCGAACCAACCGGTTCATTGGGTTCTGTTTTCCAGGATAACAGTTTAGGTACTTTGCTATGTTTGTGTCGGTTCTTGGCCATTCATAGTTGGAATTTCACTCTGTTTGTTATGTTGGATTCTTGACTTTGTGAGGAAGGTTCTGACAAGTTTGGAGATCTTTTCTCAACCGATTGGGAAACCAAACTAGCAGGTTCATTGGGTTTTGTTTGTCGGAACAACTGTTTGGGTACTTTGCTTTGTTTGTGTTGGTTCTTGGTCATTCGGAGTCGGAATTGCACTCCGTTTGTTTTTTTGGATTCTTGACTTTATGAGGAAGGTTTTAAATTTTTTTGAGAACTTCTCTCAATTGGATGAACCATTTGGGAAACCAAACCATCCAGTTCATTATGTTCAGCTTTCTGAAATAGCAGTTTTGGTACTTTGCTTTGTTTGTGTCGATTTTCACTCATTTGAAGTCGGAATTGCACTCCGTTTGTTTTTTGGATTCTTGACTCTGTGAAAGGTTTTGACAAATTTTGAAAACTTCTCTCAACCGGATGAACCGGTTGGGAAACCGAACCAACCAGATCATTGGGTTAAGTTTTCCGAAACAGTAGCTTGGGTTATGTATTGAGTTGGATGAGAAGGTTCCTGATTATTAGCCGAATGTAGGTGTGTGATTGGAAGGTGGTCTCTTGTCTCTTGGGGTTGGTTTGAGCCTTTGGCATTGCATGCGAATGGTTGGGTTCGTTCCGAGAAATTTGTGTTGGGATGTTTTGTGAATGGCATGACTTTAGGAGCATTAATTTGTATATGGAGGCTTATGTAGTTGAATTTGTAGCTAGGTTCCACGAGATTTAGGTAGTTGAATTTCAGTTTGGTTCTAGGGATCTAGGTGGCTACATTGCTTGTAAATTAGTGAGTCCCATGGTCTTCATTTTAATAAAATGGGGTGGCTTGGTTACAACCCCATTTTAGAACACTTTGTGGTGTTTCAATTGGTTCTCACTCATTCGGGCTCGGGATCGCCATCGTTTGTTTTCATCATTCTGTATAATTTTAATAAAGTTCAATTTCTAGTGTTGATTTTGTTGAACAATTAGTAGCGTGAGATCTGCATTCTATTTGCATGTCTGTTCAATCCTGTATAGTATACATCATAGACTTTATGACAAGTCTGCATTCATTCGGTTTGAACAAAGTGGGGTAGTGGGCAATTTGGGATTGGTAAGTATGGTTTGGTTTGTGGGATTTTAAAGGAATGTGTGCTAAAGCAAGCGAACACTTACCTCTATTCAGCTACCTTCCTTCTTTGGTATGAACCAGATATTTGGTTTTTAAGGCATGATGTATGATGTATTATTTTCCTACCTATTCCTGCTGCGCATGGCTAGGGACCTCAGGTACGTGCTTGGGCGTTGGTATTTGTATTCATATGCGTACGTGGTGTTTGGATTTTGACATTTGTGGTGCATTTGAGTTTGTTGACTGACCTCTTATGTAGCGCTTGGCTAAGGACCACAGGTACGCATCCATTGTTTTGATTGGTTGAATGTTTATGTTAGATACTGAGTAAATTGGTGTGATTCAAGTCATCTATGTAGCCTATGAGGCTATTTGATCTTTGACCCATATACTCCCACATACCCAACTCACAAGTTTAGACCGAGTTCCGGGCCTAGAGGGGTGCTACCTCATATGAGGTACCTTCTGAATGGAGTGTGATCCTGGACACAGAATCTGGTTTCGCGGGACCCTTGTTTTTTTTTTCATAATGGAGTCCTTAGGGATTTTTTGTTCTTACTTGGTTTTCCCCTTTATAAAATAAAAATAAAAATTAAGTGGCGACTCCAAAGAAAAACCGTTTCTCACTCCCGAGGATGGATGCTTAAAACTTCAATCAACCCACATTTTCTTGCATTTAAAAAGCAAATTAATTACCGCCTATGGATGGATGGGTCCACAAAAAGTAATATTTAGAGTTCATTAGTTATAATAGTATCAATTTAGCATACTGCTAAGTTACTTCTCTTTGCTCTCATGAACATCCTTTTGTGTCACTTAGAGGCATCCTTGAAAATAGAGCACAGATACAACTCTTTTTAGGTATATTCCACTGATACTTAGAACAGTTCATTACAAGGATAATACCAATAAGATAAATTCAGTCTTCAAATCCACAGTTTACATTAAGATAATACAAAAATGATAATTAAATCACCAATCCCTTCCCAAAGGGAGCTTAGCCTTCCATATTGAATCACACATGACAATATTGGCTGATTGTTTGAACAAATTCATTGAAAATGTAATCAAAAACTAAAGAAAAGGATTTCCAACAATGTTTCTTTCTTTTCTTCAAGTTTAGACAGTAATGGAGCTGGATATTCTAAGATCAAGGCTTAATATTGCAACTCAGATCAACTACTCAAATTCTAAAAGGAAAATTAAAGAAGAAAAAAAAATTAAAAAATAAAAAAATAAAAATTATGTATAATAACTTTCTTCATCTCTCCCTTTGTATTTCCTCCTTCGTTTCTATATATCTTCGGTATCTTCTTTTCACTACGCCCTATCTCTTTCTATTTATAGTCCAATTGTTGCTAGGCCGGAATTCTAGGTGGGTTTTAAGGACTTCAATGCAAGCCCACTAGATGAATTGTCGCAATAATTGGTAAAATGTCGTGACAATTTATCACCATATTTGTCTTCAGAATTGTCGTGGTGTTGTCGCGACATTTTGCTGCTAGTTTCCAATTGTTTACCTTTGAAGTAATTTTCGTGACAAAATTTAGATTTGTCGTGACAATGTTTTCTTTGCTTTTGTCTTTAGAATTGTCGTCAGGTTGTCGCGACAACTTCTTCTTGTTATGTTGTTACTCTCTTCTAACTGATTGTCACGATAATTTTCAAGTGTTTCTTTAAGAGCTCTTCTCAGCTTTTGTCGCGACAATTGTTAAATGTCGTGACAATTTTTCTACCACTTGCCTTTTGTTTTGTTGCGACAATTGGTTGAATGTTGCGACAAAATTTCTTCCTAACTTGGTCTTTTCATATGCTTTTTCTTGCTCTTTTTGTTTCCTTTTATCTTGGTTTCTACAAAACAACAAATTTGGTGAAGACTCCATAATTTTGCATTAAAATAAGCAATAAGCTCTCAATTATGCATGAAAAATGGGCTTAAAACTAGATGAGTTTCACACTCATCACTAATGAAGGATGATCAACAAGAAAGTTAGCTAAAGCTTGACCCTTGGCGATTTACGTGGAGAAAATAGACCAGAGTGAACTCCTAACAAAACAAGGGACCATTGTGATTGTCAGTGATTAAGGGGTAGACTTAGCATGTATTCCATCAAGTAGGTTTGAGAGACCGCATACGCTTGAGACTTGATCAAATGTCTCAATTTCGTTCATGCAAAAGTAGGCGAACCGACTTCTCAATGGGTGTATACCTTGTCTGCGATGATTTAGAACTCTACTCAAATAGTAAACAGCATGCTCATGGCCTTTAGCATTATTTTGTGCCAGAAGGCATCCTATAGACTCTTTTGCAATTGATAGATAGAGTTTGAGTGGCCGACCCTTCAACGGTGGCATTAAAACATGGGGTTTAGAAAGGTAACCTTTGATTCCATCAAAAGCTATTTGGTGTTGTTTCTCCCATTTAAACTCTTCCATTTCTTTCAGCTTGATTAGGTAAGAGAATACCTTAGTCTTCCCTACCATATTAGAGATGAACCTCCTTAAATAGTTCACTTGACCCAAGAACTTCTAAATTTATTTCTTATTTTGAGGAGCCTTAGCCGAGAAATGATGGCTATAGCTTTATTTTTGATCATTCCGCTCCTCTTTGGTGAACTAGAAACCACCAGAAATTTTGGCTTGAACTCCAACACGTTGAGTGGATTGAGTTTAGTTGGTGAAGTCGTCCTTTCAAACTTTCATAAATGATTCCACATGTTCTATGGCCTTGTGGAGATTTAACCACAATATCATCGATATAAATCTCCATGTGGTGGCCTAACATATCATGAAAGATGGCATTCATAGCCCTTTGGTAAGTTGCACCAACATTCTTCAAACCAAAAGGCATGACCAGCCATTCAAACATTCTTAAGGACCTAGGACATCTGAAGGCAATCTTAGATATATCATCAACAACTATTAGGATTTGGTTATACCTAGAGAAACTATCCATGAAGGATAATAATTCATTTTTTGCAGTAGAATCAACTAACATGTCAGTAATAGGCATTACATACATGTCTTTAAGGTAAACATTTAAATCCTAAATTCTACATAAACTCTAAGTTTCATTCTTTTCATCACGGGGATATGTTGCTAACCACTTCACATGCCTTGTATGTCGATGGTGTAGCTAAAGTTTAAATCTCCTCTTTTACCTCCTTCTCTACCTCATTGGACATTCTTCTTAGTAGTTTGCTAAAGGGGTGAAATTATGGCTTGATAGGCAAGTGGTGTTCTACCGAGCTTGTCGATCTAGCATCTATTAGTAATTCCAAGCGGGTCTTTGAATTCCACGTAGTGTTGCAATAATCCTTTTGAGTCTGAGGCAACAAGGAACTATATAGGTAATCCTCGGCTCTTCCACCCAGTCTTGAGGTTCACTCCTCCATAGATGATGTACTTGAGGTTATGTCTTTGAACTTAGGAAGGACTTCAAGCAACACCCCACAAAATATACCTAGCCCCGTTCAAACAAAATTAGGGTATTGCAGTGCATTACAAATTTTACATAGTGTGTTGGTAAAGTGAAATTTTGAAACCGGAAATTTATTACAAGATACGAATTAAAGTGGAAATTGTCAAAGCAGGGATATAAGGTCATAAGGTAAAAGAAGAGTATGGGCTAAAATTGGAAATAGCATAACTTGGTTGTAAATAGGGAGAGATGAAGGACTAAAGGGTAATAAAAGGATAATTAAAAATCAAAAAGGGGTGAAGACAAAGTTTGGTCTCATTTTTGGGAGAGCAAAAACGTGAAGAAGAAGAGAGGAGAAGAGAAGAAGACGAGGACGAAGAAAAAGAAGAAGAGGAAAGGTATGGAAACTATAATTTTGGTATGGATTATTGGACTTTTGTATGGATTTTTATGGGTTGGTATGGATATTCAGTTGTTCCATTTCTAGGGTTTAGTTAGGAATACATCATAACCCTAGATTTGTTGAAAGTTGGGTTGGTAAAACCCTAGTTTATATAAGATGAGGATGGAATCCTCCCTTTGAGTATGGAACTTGTTAAGTTTTGTATGGAATCATTAGTATAGTTTTTGGGTATGGATTGCTATGGTTTTCTATGGATTATTGGGTTCTTGATCTAGTTCCTTGAGCTAGGGTTTGAGGTGAGTAAGAGTGTGAGAATTTTTAGGGTATAGAATCCACCCTTGGAGTATGAATTCTTGTTTATGATGTGAGATACATGTTGGGTATTAGGAAGTTAACCTAACTTACAAATTTGAGTTTAGGTTTTGGAAAAAACCCTAATTAATTTATATGTTTCGTTTTGTTTGGGTTATGAACCATTTTGGAGATGTTTTCTAGAGAGTATACAAGTACCCTTTTGATTTTGGTGGAATTTCTTGAAAAAGGACATGAAATTTGCCATTTATGGGCAATCCCACAATTCGGTACCGGTACCCAAACAGGGGTGGTACTGGGACCCATAGACATAACCAAAGTGGAATAGGTACCGGTTATAGAATAGAGGTGAAATGCAGTCTTAGATCAAAGGAATGATGCAGATGCCGATCAAAGTGGTATCGGTACCGATGCTTTCAATAACCCTGATTTTTGTACCTTTGCATTGTTAATCCCAAATTCGCACACCGATAGTATATGAACCCTAATAAATGACTAACGGGGGTTCAAGTAAGAATGAAACTAAGTGAAAAACGCACCGTACCTCACCGCCTCGACGAATTCGATGTTAGCAAACTTAATGCCCCTATGATAAGATAATAAGTTCTTGAACACATATAATTGTAGGACTACCTAAAACCGGATATTGAATGACATGGCACCTCTGTTACGTGGGCAGACACGTATAGTACTTTGGTACTTTTTGATTAGTACAGCGACACTCGGCCCGTGCTTAAGGCACAGTTTAGTACCGATTACTCTTTTTGATTGAATGCCGGTGCTCTCGATTGGTGCCGATTTGCTCTTTGATTAGTCGCGACTGACGCTCTATCGATCTTGATACTGGCTTTGTCTTCTGACAGCGCAAAATGCTTATACCATGCCTTCAGGTACTTATTGTGCTGTGTCCGACTCATTCCCTATTTCTAGTCTAGGTAGTCAAACAGTTATATGATAAGAGTCTGAATAAAGCATAAGAGTAAAGTAATGTATATCGTTCTGCTTTGAAAGTACCTATGGGTACCTGTGTATAAGTATAAGCTTTGTAGTACCTATGGGTACCTCTGTATGAGTATAGGCTCTGTAACTCCTACGGAATCAAAACAAGCATAAGTTTGCTATAAGTACATGTAAGTGTATAAGTTTGTTATATGAATTCATGAAAAATTATGATATACGCTGCGTATACATTGCGTATATGCTCACTATAAATGAGTATTAATGTATGTGTATACGTATAAGCCATATGTTTCTCACTAAGCGTAAAAAGCTTATGGTTCAATCATGTAGGTATAGGGGACATCCGTGATCTTCGCATTACTGGCAGGCGGCACACTTGAGGTCCATCACTGGTTGTGCGCTCTGATTATGTAAATTTAAATGTACAGTTTTTGTATATGTATATGTAAATGGGACTCGGGACTGTATATTGACACTGTAAACACCGCTATGGTAGTAGTTTTATTTTTGTATCTTTGAATATGATATTTTGTTACAGTTATAAGACTTGGGCTCACTAATGTCTGAAAAAGCAGGTAAAGAGTCCCAGTATAGTTTCACAACCCCCTTCATCCTCCTAGGCGGGGTTGGGGGCGTGACACTTGCTCTAAATCCTCCATCTCTCTTTATTTTTCTTCCTTATCCCATCTCTTAAAAATTATCTCGACTCACACGTATTCACAGGGTGCTTTTCTTCAAATCCTTTCCATAGTCTGCGCTTTCATTGTGATCATGGAAGTGAAGCTCACCACCTTTTCTTCTTGAGAGTAATCAGTCATCATCAATCTCCTCGATGATTGGGCCACTCATCGGCCTATAAGGCACGATTGTAGTCACCTTTAGGAGTTTGGTCACCTCCTTTCGAATTTCCATAAAACCCTTTGAGTCCATGTATGCTTTTCTTAGGGACCCATCTTTCCTTTTGCTAGTGAACTTGATAGGACCAAATTCTTGATTATAATACCTGACTTCTACAAAGCCTGTAGCTGCCATGAAGGGTTGCTTATTTGCCCGCACCACTCCCACTTCCTTACCTTTCCAAAACAGTAAGAACTGATGAAGAGAGGACGACACACACCAGTTGGCACAATCTAGTTCTTCCTTAACAAAATGTTGTATTTACGTGTAGATTACATCCTGAAAAAGGTGAAGATAGTGTAGTTTTGCGCGATGGTGATATTTATTGGTAGTATGCCCGAGGTCTTTGAATACTTCTCCAATAAGGCGGAACCGACCACCTTTACGTTTATACCAGGATCATTAATGCACCACTTACCGAGCTCTTAACATTCTCAATGGCATTACATTTGATCATTATCTATCGTGCCTTGGATATCGGTGCCCGTTGAGATGAATACTTCACGTGCAAAGGCTATATGCCTTGTCATTTCCTAAAGGGTTTCTCAAGTATCACCTTATGAGGTCTGCATTCTTCAGAGGATTTGGTAACTCCACCGTGGTCCACATTTTCTTGTGGTTAGGTTGCTTCCGCCTACTGCCTCTACTAAGGTCTTCCCTCTGTTTTCCCACTTTGAAAATGAGTTGGTAATGTTAGAAATGGTAGAACTTGATTTAAAGAAATAGGGATTTCACTATCATTAAGGCCTCAGGAGTCCATCACTTCATCTACCTTTAACTCATTGACTCCATATCTCGGTAGTTTTTCCTCCAAAACTTTGTTTTCAAACTAGAGCCATTCCTTCCTCGCTTTCTCTAAACTCTATGACATCTTCCTTTTGGTTCCATAGGTATCGATGATGCTTTCTATCAATTTGTTCTTTGCCTCTGCATCCTCCTCTTCTAAGTCTGAATGACCTTTGGGAAATTTTATGTTGTACCATTTTGCTGACCGGGAGCTCCACGGAGGAATGGTGCACCTCCCTTGAGGCTTTTCACTTCTTTCTTGACCTCCTCCAGCCCAGGAGGCTGGGTCTACCTTTAGAAAAGCAGTGTCGGAAAAAGTATCTTTCCTTGCGGATTCTTGAAAGTGGGATTGTTTGCAATCTTCCCTATTTAGATAGTGAACACCCTGGGGAAAAAGATCTTTCTTAAGAAACATTCTTTAAACCTGCACATTATCGTTTACCCTTGGAAATGAACCTACCCCCGTGGAGGGTGGGCTCTGTGACTTTCTTTGGGAGGAATGAATTCTTTTAGGGAATTCGTCTTTGGTGAAAGTTTCCTTTTCTTGAAGAATCGGTTATGCTACTCCGTTCCTTGTTGTATCCCCTTCATTGAATTTCTCACTGATGGAGAATCTGTATAAACTATAGCCCATTCATTTTTCAACCTATCAACACGAACTAGACAATATTTAGGGACCCATACCTTTTTTGGAGAGGTTCCCGCCTTCTTGGATTCTATCGATGTATTAGATCGGCTAGTAGTCGACTAAATTTTAATTGAAGGATCCTCATCGATTGCCATAGTCTCTTATATCAATGAACTTGAGTATCCCTTTGTTGATCCTATCTTGTATGACATTTAAAACCCAAGCGTACATTAGTAGTATGGTTCCAGTAGATTGTAGATGCTATAGTAAACCTTTTCCTGGTTCATCCTTGTTGAAGATTGATGGTCTTTAGGAATGTAATGAATTTTCTTTCTGAAATCCATAATGCTGTAGTCTTGCTTCCTCAAAGTATATTGGACACAAACACATCATGTGGTTGTGCCTTTTCCACATTCAGTTGTCTTTTCTACAAAAGAGGAGCCAGTGAGTATCACTGTGAGATAGATCTGCTACACTTACTCTGGTTCCTCTTATTGCAAGTTCATAGACACTATTCTCTGATAACTTTCTTCCTTGAGCAAATTTTCTGCCAATGTAATCTCATCTTAGCTCTGAATTTCATAAATCTCTAAATTCCATACATTTGATTCTTCTTAACTCAATACTCAAGCCTCTGCCGGCCATTTTTACTCGTCTTTGGAAGATGGGATGCCCACTGTTTTGTTTCTCATCTTCTTGAAACGAGAGATAAACAAATCCAATGAATCTCTCCGTTTCTTTGGCTACTCTAGACAGTTCGTTTACTTGGGCTTATGAAGAACTAAGGTGTGGAACTACAACACCATCTCCTTCCAACTTTGTGTAGGTTCCTTATTGTAATTTGTATACAGTGAATGTGGCTACCATCTGAAAAGAGTTAGGAAACGATTAAGCTTGAAATAATAGAAATTCTAGTTATGACTCTACATTTGGTGAATCTATTAACATGTTCCAGAGTGGATTGGTCATATTCTCTAGAATAAGGAAATCGAGGATCCAGTACCATGGGTGGGGTTTTCATGTCATCATCTTGGATGGTTTTATTGGAAGACTGGCGACTTCCGATTTGCATGGGACCATGAATTCACAGCATCCTTCTCTCACAGTTACTAAATCGATCTGTATTAGTTGTGTTACCACAAAAAATTCTTTGAGGAACTTGTTTGAACACCTTCAAGGAACATAGGAACTTATTTAACACTTGTTGTCCCACAGGTTGCCATTACTCCCCCTCTTTGGTGTTTGCATGATGTCTTTCAGGGCCTCCATTAGAAAGAAAGCTTTTTCTTATGCCTCATATTATAGGTTGGATTAGTCTGAAGCAAAATCCCTCCAGGGCCTCCATTTAAAGCTTTTCATATATAGGTTGTTAATTTGGGTTCTGAGTGAATATCAATCACGGTTGGAACATAATCGTAGGTTATAATTTTGTCATAACTACCAAGGATCACTGGTTTCATAAACTTGAAGGAAGGGTAAACGGCTTACCTCCTTGGAGTGATTCATTCGACCTTCAATTGTCGTCTTGGATTCGGATCTTCAAGGTCTTTTTAAACGACCACCTCTGATATCTGACAAATAACAAACTGATCTTTGTTGAATCTTTGATTGAGTTTAGTGTTCTCAAAAGCAGGTGGGTCTCTGTTTTGTTTGTTCTTAAGTAAAAACATTCTTTACCAAAAACATATCTGTCTACTTTATATATGTTATATAAGTCACTTTAGGGTTTTAAATCAAAAGCTTCGATTTTTATTATTATATATTTAAAAACTCTTTTTAAATAATATATAATTTAAATTCAAATCCTTATCATATAAGGAAATAAATTTATATTATTATATATTTAAAACTCTTTTAAATAATAACAATTTAAATTCAAATCCTTATCGAGATAAGAAATGAATTTATTTATATTATTCTCTCTTTAAACTCTTTTTAAATAATAACGATTTAATTCAAATCCTTATGAGATAAGGAAAGCAATTATATTATTATATATTTAAAACTCTTTTAATCTAGTAACAATTAAATTAAAATCTTTTATAAGATAAAAGCAATTTATTTAAAACTCTTTTAAAAAAACCAACTTCCTGATTCATTTCCTTATCAGTAAAGAAAATATAATAAATTAATTATTCTTATAATTCAAATACAATTTAAACTTTCTCAAAATTAAATTCGAATTTAAATAACATAACTAATTGTTATTTGTAATTAAAATAATCATCATTTTAAATTACTAAATTAATCTATATAGTTATTATTTGTTTGTAATGGAGCCACATGAGTTCTTCAAACATTATGATGAGCCTAATCCGACACAATCATAGTAAGCAAAGTAAACACTCTATTGAAGATGCAAATAAGTAAATCAAAACTCATGATAGGACAGCTATGTCTCTTCAGCAAACATAATCCTTTGTCTCATGATATCTTGATGATATAAACATGTTAAGTCTGACCTTATATCGTTCTATCTTTGTTACTCAAACCTAATTAGGCTTGGCCCAAAGCAAATGGCATTGATCTCCGTCAATTCTGTTTGACACACATATCATTTCCTCGGGTCTCAATTGTAGAGAGGACCCGTGATATCTCTCTTATAATAAGAGGATGAAATTCATTTAATCGCTCATATCTGTATATAATTAACATTATGTTGAAGTATGCGTTATAGTCGTAGATTAAATAACTTGATTGATTATGTCAAAACCTGATAACCTTATGGCAGGAACTATAATGATCTCAGATTCGAAAGTTGTATATTTACAACTGAGCAAAGTGCTTTTATGACTTTGATCCATGTATTAATCATGAGGCCAGATTAAATCTGATGCTGTTCTCAAACAAAATATAGATATAAGTTGATTTGTATCCTCATACACCATTCATCCGAACTCTCGATCAAACTTTAATACCTAATCTTAATTCATTAAATTTATTCATAACAATATGGAGTTAGAGATATTTAGAAGATAATTAATAATATTATTCGGGACTGTTATATATAATACCTTCGATCATCATAATAAGTGAATTCTATAAATAATTGAAATATGTAAATACGATAGATACAGGCCTTGTACTAGCGATCTCCCACTTGCATTGGCGAACTCGTAATGCTAATCAATACTATGGACACAACATGACGATCTGTGGCACGTAATGAAACATCGATGGATCAATGAAATTATCATTTGTTCGGAACTCTTATATCTGCGTCCACCTCTCAGTGATTCTGAATGAGATGATACTTGCTAGAATGTCTTTGGATCGGCAGTGTGATCAAGTTCGCTAACGTGCGTGCCTTTTCATTGCTGTCCCTGATAAACATCACTTGGGATTTGTAATGCTGGAACCACTTCGAACCGTTAATGAACTGCCCAGTCAGCTGGCTAGCCTGTTTGTCGGATCTTGTTAAACAGTTGTAGAATGTTAACGGTCTTTGCTTTGAGCTTTTCAGTAACTACACCATTAAACAAACATATCATTGTGATGAGAATCATGCTGTCGGTTGGAAAACATCTGTGTGACCGTTTGACGGATCATCTTCCAATACGCCATACCAAAGTATCTTTGGACATATGAATCTTAGAATATTTCTTGACAATTTATCAGTGAGCTCTCAGGGATCTATTTGGTATCTAACTAGTTATCTTAGAAGCACAAAATCACATACAGTCTAATTACTGACATGGCAGCCATGATAGATCCTATTCTTGAGGCATAGGAATCTTACTCATCAAGCTCTACGCTCATCTTTTGTGTTTAGGACAGGATTGCTAAGGTAATCACCATGAGACATGTTGAAGTATCCTCTCTTGGATCTTATCTTGAGCGGTTTAGTGCTTTGTCACATCTTAGCCTTTGGCTGGGTGGTCAAACCCTCTTAGATCTGTCTGCATAGATCTTTGTCCTAGGATATGCGAGACCGCCTAGTCTTTCATTAAGAGCCTTTAACCAGACTTGACGTTACTTAAGGTAGGGATATGTTGATGAAATATAAATAACATATGAACAAAAAAATGATTCTTCACTTCAATTTTCTTATAAACTGAGGCTGTCTTCACATTTGGTAAATCTAAACCCTTTGGTGATTCATCAAGAAGATTCAACTCGAGGTCTGCTTCAAACCATAAATGGATGTGACTTGCATACTTAAGAATTCTTAGAACATACAAGAAAACCCTTAGGTTGTGTCATGTATCCTCGAAGTAAAGTTTCCATTAAGCGGTTTAACATCCATTTATAAATCCTATAAATCGTATCAAACGTGACAATAAAATTATGGTAGACTTAACATCTTCTGGGTGAAAAGTTTCATCACATGAGTACATACCATGGTTGTTTGAAACCTTTAAACTAACTGCTGTAGTATACACTTGCCATCCGTATGGAGTTTTCTTTTTAAAAACCCATTTGCACGATGGTCTTTATTGCAGCACTAGGTGGGTGATCAGGTCCATTACCACAGTTATCTTTGGTTAATTTGGACTTCATGGCCTCCAGCATTTCTCGAGTGCACATGTCGACCATAGCCTCTTGTTAAGTGGTAGGTTCATTTTGATCCACTAACAATACATCATAGTTATTAGTCCTGAAAATCCCATATCTCTGGGCTCTATGGCGTATCTATCGGATCGTAAATTTTGTGCTATAGGGGTGTGTAAACAATGGTTGGTGACTATGAGTATCATGCAATTCAATGTTATCTTGTGGTTCAAACTCTTAGGTTAACACGCCTCCATTTGGTTCCTTTAAAATGAATTCCCTTTTCTGAAAGGCACATTAGAGCAACGAACACTTTGTTCTCAATGATTGTAAAAGTAGTATCCACGAAGATCTTTAGGATACACACAAAAGACATTTATCGAGACCCCGATCGGCTGTTTGAAACGGCGTTTTACACCAAACCATACAACTAAATCTTAGAAAAGGGTGGCCCCAGACCTTTGCGGTCCACGTCTTATATGGTGTCTTTTCATGCTTCAAATGAACTCAATTTGGGTGGCGTTGTTTTCAAGTGCCCAAGGTAATGGAAAGTACATTGGACTCATCATAGATGAATATATCTAATAAAGTTAAATTCCTCCTCTCATACACACACCATTCCATTCTGCGGTGTTCGGGGGTTAATTGTGAAATGATTCCATAAGTTCTAAGATGGTCATCAAATTGGCTCAAAATGTGCGCCACCTCGATCGTCGAAGTGCCTTGATTATCTTGCAGTTGGTTTGTACTTCATTTAAAATTTGAACACACATTTCAAATGATTGATTTATATCACAAATAGTAAACTATAACCATATTTCTTTAAAACCATCATTAAATATAATAAGTATATAACCTCTCACTTGCGAACTTAATGGTCACATACAATGTAGCAAGATAATATTATTGGCCCCTTTCACTTTGTCAGTGAAAGATCCTTTGTCATCTTACCCGATAAATGAAGATTCACATGTATCATGATTGAAATCAAATGAATTCAAAAAGTCGACTTCACTTATGAGTTTCGAAATCGTTCTCATTATATATTGGCTGACAATGAGAATAGGTTGTTAATCACTATGGACTTAAATTTTCTTAGTAGTTATGTTATAGACTTGAAATTATTGGATTTTGAAGGTTCATAACATAAAGACCATCTTGTAATCTTCATAGAAACGTGCTCTTTGAAAAATGAAGCAATTATTATTCTTAATAATAAAGAAAAACCATCGTATCAACAAGAAAGCGAAATAATATTCCTACACGTGTAGGAACATATGCTATTATCGAACTAACGAAAGCCGCTCAGGCAAAGTAAGTTCATAACTTCCCCTACGAGGCTGAAAGCGTGACTTTGCTCAATTTACTGCTCGTGATCGACTTCGCCCTTCTTTAGTTGTCTACTCCTTTTGAGCCCACGCACATTGTACAAAATGCTGAGATCATATCGATATCTAATACCAGGAGTTAGAAGGGAGAAAAAAATTAAATACGTATAACATAAATGCACAGAGAACTAGTCTCACCCAGTCTTAACTATTATTGCTAGATCCTCGAAATCAGTGACACAGTTTCTCTTCTGATGACGGGTTCATTCTGAAAAGAACAAACACCTCGCTGGGCTTTATTGGGTTGAGGTTTGGGTTTGGAACAGACATTGGACTTTCCTTGCCCTTGCCCTTGTTCTTGAATCCCTTTCCATTTGAACCATCGAACATACATGAGCTTTAGTTTAATATCACCTTTCAGTGGTTTTAAGCATGATATGTAGCTCGAGCGAGAGATAGATTTGTCCATTTCATTCATGTTATAGTTCATGTAGGTGGCCATAACTATCGGGAAGTGGTCGGGATCAATCGATTTACTTGACTCTTGGCTCATTAAATCAGCCTATCGAGTGCTCGATATAGCCTTTCATTTTTAGAACATTGAGCACTAAGCTTGAAGCTCCCTCGACCATCTTGCGAGAATGCGGTGCCATGGTGATCTCATTACCTTTCTTGCCTTATTCTTTTGGAACATTTCTAAGATTGAAGATCATATCATAAGCTTCCATGTACCGGATCATACGAGTTAGACTCATGGTAGCTAGCATCGAGCATGCGACATCTGATAGAGTCATTTATGATGCTTCTCATAAGCACATTATTTTACCCCATTTCAGGAACATTGTCAATTTTGGTTCTTCGGAGGTTCATCAGGACATAAAGCTTCCTTTCTTGTTTGAGAACAATTCTCAAATTTCAAAACCAGTTAAAAGTTGAAGGTCGGTAAGTTTGTCTTCTCTCAGGACTGATCGCGATGGCGTAGTAGAATTGTTGGTATTATTGTTAGCCATCTATAATGAATGCAAAGTTCGATAAGTATTTTGATTATATGAAAAATTCTCACTATTAATAATACTCAAAGAATAAATCATATTAATCTAGTGTTTAAGATCCATATTTTACTCGACTTTAAGTTAGCTTTGGCGGGACACTTAAAATTGTGATTATTTGGGTGATAACTCTTGCAGATTACATCTCATGCAACTCTTAGATATTTATGGGATTTTGACATCATATGTCGGCATGTTTAAATCCCATCTAATGTCTAAATAGATGACCCCAGTTTGATAACCTAATAAAGTTAAACCATTTTTTAAACATGTGGTATACCATTGCTCATCTTGTCTCACTAATGTAACCTAATGTACTTCTACTTTGGTAGAACCCACATTAAGGTGATAAAGGTTGTGAGTGTTTAAATATGGATGGCATGTTAACTTTAAATTTTATGTGAGGGATCTTGATTGATTTTAATTTTCAATTAATAGAGACTCATCAGCCATCTAGTATCACATATATGTAACATCATACATAGCATCTCATACATGCATATAATAAACGTGAGTATGGCCTTAATCTAGATTGATCTCCATAAAGCGATATGAGATCCTTGATCGTTCCCTAGGTAGTAATAAGCGGCTCCGCAGTATGGGTTGACACGAACTTGCGCATAGACACTGGCTCCTCCATCATATTGGTTGGATTGCATGTGAATGGCTTGCATTGTCTCTTGTTTTATTATGATTAAATAAATACTACTAATAGTAAAATAAAATTACATAAAACAAAAGCGGCATCTGGCCAGGTATTTAATAATTACAACCACTTAACTAAAAACAATAATAATAACATATCAATCACATTGGTAAAAAAAGGCCATCTCTGTGCACCATGTGTGAAGCATTACATTATGCAAATATATCATGTTATCATATAGCATAAACAATTTGCATTAAAAGAAATAAATTATAATAGGCGTGTGTTTAAAGCAATTAAATTCACTTAGACCCTGTAATTTATTATAATGGTTAAAGTCTCAAAAATTAAATTTTATTAATCTCATCAATAAATTTTAGAATAATGAGAAAGCCATCAAAATCACATTAAACGACATATTATGTAATATCATTGCACATAGAACATTTTAGCACCACCATAAACAATCATTGATAAATCGAGGTGATATATGAATTGATCCATGTATTAATCTGATTAAAACCAAAACAGAATCATATAACATGCTATTAAACACTTTGTGGCGTATCATTCGGATTCTTAATCCTTATTAACGAATCCTTTTTAGGTTTCGGGATTCAATCAATTAATACATATGAAACCTATTAACTATATCGTTCGCACAAACCATAATATACATATATTCAAAAGCATAAATCATGCCAAAATCATATATCACATACATACGATCAAACATGGCATTATCGATTTTTATGAAAACACAGTGGCTCACGATACCACTATTGGAGTTCTGGCTGAGAATATTCAATGCGTTTGGAACATAAATGCGTGAATTTATAATTTTATCCCTTAACCACGAAGGATCCACGTACGTTTCATAAAAACCGAAGGAAGAATGTGAAACTTACCTCTTGTAGATCGATTCGTGACCTTCAAGTCTGCGTCTTGGTTTATTCGGATCTTAGAATTTTGCCTTTAAGCGACCACCTCTGCAAAAGTATCCACGCACGAACAAATAATAGGCGATCTTTGTTGAATGCTGGTCAGTTCGTCTTCTCAAAGCGAAATTAGGGTCTCTGTTTTGGTTGTTCTTAGAGTAAAAGCGATTAATACCAAAATATATGTCTCACATATATATATTTATATATATAGGAAATCTGCTGGGGTTTTTAAATCCAAAAGCGATTTTTTTATTATTATATATTTAAAACTCTTTTTTTAAATAACAATTTAAAATTCAATCCTTATCGAGATAAGAGAGCCAATTTATTTATATTATTATATTTAAAACTCTTTTAAATAATAATAATTTAAATTCAAATCCTTATCGAGATAAGGAAGCGAATTCATATTGGCCTATATTTAGAAACTCTTTTAAATAATAACAATTTAAGAAATTCCAAATCCTTGTCGAGATAAGGAAAGCAGAGAAAATATATTTAAAACTCTTTTAAAAAAAACTCTTCTGATTATTTCCTTATCCAAATAGAAAATATAACAAATTAATTATTTGTTATAATTTAAATCATAAATTTAAACTTTCTCAAAATTAAATTCGATTTAAATAACGACTAATTGTTATTTGTAATTTAAAATAATCTCATCATTTTAAATTACTACGGAGAATTTGAAAAACCATAGCAGATTATTATTCGTTTCTTAATGTCGACCACATAGGTTCATTGAAGCATTGGCGGTAGGCTGAAATCACATTTGATCTACGAGTGAATGAGTGGCTTACAGCGAGACATTGTAATACGAAGTTAAATGAAAAGCTCATGATCTGAGACAACCTTAATATAGCTAATGAAATAATCCTTTTTGTCTCATGATATCTTGATAGAGTATAAGGCATGGACAAAGTCAACCTTATATCGTTCTATCTTTGATTACTTTCGCGAAACGATTAGGTGATAAGCGAATGACATTGATCTCCATCAATTCATTTGAGCGCGACCATGCATTTCTCGGTCTCGATTATGAGAGGACCAGAGATATCTCTCTTATAATAAGAGAAGCGGAAATTCCATTTAATCGCTCATATCTAAATCGTAATTCTTATTATGTTCAAATTATAACATTATAGTCATAGATTAAAAACGGCGTTTGATTGTAAAACACAGCCCTTCCTTATGTTGAGAACTATAGCGATCTCGAATTGAAGGATTTAAACACAACTATTGAGATTAACTTATGAAGCTTTGATCCATGTATTAATCTCGAAGTAGTCACTATCGATATTTGTTCTCCAGCGGTAGATATAAATTTGATTTGTATCTTATACACATATTCATCCATGAATATCAATCAAACTATACTAATCTTAATTCATTGTTATTCCCATAGCAAATACTTAGATTAGGGATATTTAGAATAATTAATAATATTATTCAAGGACATTATATATAATAAACATCTGAATCATCATAATAATTAATTCTCATAAATAGTCAAAATCTGTATCGTCGATAGGCTGGGCATTTGTGCAGTTATGTGGTGGATTAGTCGAGAGCAAAATCCTCTGAGGGTTTGTGGTTTTAGCTGCATTAGGTATTTCCCCAGTAGTGTTCTCTAGAGTACCTCCCTCTCTCCTGTGGGGAGGATGGTATCTAACCTTTGCCTACATAGGTAAGTGGTAAAATTCACTAGCTTCCTGTAGGTTATCAGAATACTGCTCCCCGAGTTCATTAGAAAATTGTCTTTCAAGCTTAGAAGCAACTTCTTGCCTTGTTTGCTCCCTCTCTCTAAAGTACTTCATTTCTTCCGTAAGCGGGTTGGATGGATTCCCTATTTGTCGCATTGGAGGAATTCATCGAGCTCTCTATACGATTCACGAGGTTGGAACTCTTCCTTCTTAATGCTGCTTCTGACATTAGATTCTAAATGCGGAACTATAGTTGTCTTACTACTCAATTTTGGTGGCATTCTTCAGCAAATTGCGTGTTCCATCGTAGAATATGCACAACTGAACATACAAAACAAAAAGATGTATCGATGTTCCACAATGATGTGTCCACGGCGTGTAGCAAAAATATATTTATCTTTGGATTTTGGTCGTAACATACAAAAGCACAGGAATTAGTGAATATGTGGGTATGCAGGGAGGTATAATGTTCAGATTGAAAGCGATCTTGAATCCCGAAAACCGCTCGGCTAATGGATTCTGGTTAAAGCCGCAGTTCCACACAAATTAAATGGAAAATGCTTTGAAAATTGAAATGTATTGAAAGCTGAGAGAAAAAATTTATGAACAAGCTGAAAAAGTAGTAAATTTCATTGTAGAATATAACTGGAAATGGAATTGTTGAAGCATGAAAGCTTTGATAACAAATACTTGGAAATAAAAAAAAGCTAGAAATCTGGAAATATTGCTGATGAACTTATAGAAACTATAAGAAAATGTCGAAATGCTCTATTGAGTGTTGGTTGATGATTGATTTACCGGTGTTTGCTCAGAAGTTGAGTTTTCCTTTTATAGACATTCTGAATAACTTTTCCAATCCACCTTCTCGATGGCGGTTACGTCACTCACAGTCTTGTTCTCAGTCATTTATCCATTAACGATAGCTAGCTCACGTTTTCTTAATTTCATGCCTTAGGTTGGAAAAAGTCTCCTCCACTTGCTTTGGAGACAAAGTCTCACCATTCGACCACTTTAATGAGTGAAAAATTCGGAAAGGTTTTGGACCCTTTCATGGGCATCAATCATGAACTTTGGATTTCTTGGACTGGTTTGGGCTTGATAGATCGATTTGGCCTATTCCACTATCCTTTAGGCCGAATAATTATTCAAACATCATTTTGGCCTAAAAATTCATTTTTAGTGTAAGCACATGGTTTGACTTTTTGGGTTCTTCTAGTCAACATGACTCACCATTGGATTTTAATTTGCCTCATTGAGGTGTGCTCTTAGTAAGTCTTTCCTTTCCAACTCCAGAATGGCATATTTAGATTTCACAACAAGGATTTTTTCATTACAATGATTTTCTCCTTAGAGATAGTTCTTTCCTTCTCTTTCTTGCACTCTCTGTTGCTCTCCTTGAGGCTTTGGTCCACTTTCCCGAGGTTACTACGGGTTCGTTTCTTATGATATCCACGGCCCGAGACTCTGTGACTTAGGGTTGACATCCGCCCAATCTCACTTCCTTTCCATTACCTTCCTTTCTCGAATCCTTGCGAAGATTAGGTCTACCTTTTGTGTATCGATTGTTCTTGGTATGTTTATTTCAAGGCTAGAGGGCGGCGTTCTTAATCCAATGACCATGCGGTTCATCCCGACGCAGTGGATTCCTTGTATTCTAATGGCGAATCCTTAAATCGTAGTCTAAACTTGGATATCAAAGGGTTTCGTGGGTCAACTTCAACATAGATTCTAGCGTAGTGGCCACATGAAATAGTGCTGGTAGCCGTCCACCTTGGCATGATTTCCAAGCTTTGATCTAACCCTCGCCCAAAAACTATGGTTGAAGTATTCGATTGGAAGGCGTGGAATTCTCACCAGGACCGGTGGGTTGTTTAGGTGTTTTTGGTTAGGGTTGAAGTTGGGCGACCATTGTATCCTTTGTGAGATAATGATTGAAGATCATCCAGGTCCTCGTATTTAGCATATTCGCGGTCTTACGCGAGGGCATCTTTGGCCATTGTCGATTCTGACTAGATTCTTGAGGCTTTAGGTTTCCATTGTTCGTGAATTTTCTTGACGAAAATGGTAGCCTATATTTCTATCAAAAGTTTGATGATTAGAATCCTTTCTAAGTGCGTCAAATTCTTTCATTCTCCTTCTTGATTGCGAATGATGGGCATTCAACCTCCATCTCCTTAGTAGGGTCATCATCATCATCATCCGTAAACTAGTCATCATCCTCTCCTTAGTATTATTTATATTTCTTTTTTGAATCAAACAAAATGTAACTATAAATCAATTCTCACATATATTTATAACTTAGTGAGAAAATAAGAAAAAGAGAGAAGAAACGTTTTACTTTATATGTTAAACCATCTGTTACACAAGTTTGACTTCCTGGTATGTTACACATTTGACTTCTTATTATGATAATTTAGTAAAAGTGTTTGAGGAATAAAAATGTCATTGATACCTTTTCAGCCATTGGGATGAATTTGGAGCGTTTTGGGGTCGTTGGGTGGGAGATTGAAATTCTTCTTTGGTGAGTCAGCAGTATCTTGGATATCATACTTAGGCGCATAGTCTCTGGATGTGGTACTTCTCTACAAAGATAAGAAAAAGGAGAGAGTGTGGGGCTTCGCCGTGGCTCTCCGATGCTGAAATCGAGTTCCTCGTGCAGAGAAAAGATGGCCCCTTAGAGGGGCGAATGTGTTGCGTACCTTTCAGATGGGTGACACAGTATTTATAATTATATGTTTTCCCAGTCGGATGGTGATTAGGATTCTTTCCCATTGGAAGGGATATTTCTTGCTTTTATTTGTATCGGATTCGATTAGGGATATAGAAAGAGCAGTTTATTTAGAATTATCTTTCTTCCTCATTGGTGAGATCAGAAGCGGTTACGATGTCTTTGTTATATCGATGAATTATCTTACTTTCCTTTACGGTGAGATTTAGTTGGATTTGCGGGATAATATGTTATTGGGGTTATTCTATCTCCCTTATGTCGATGGGATTTGGTTGATTTGCAGAATGTGGGCTTCTCGATTACCCATGCTTAGGCCTTTAGGCGATCATTCTAAGTGGCGTTAAAGGCACGGAGTGTTTGATAAGTGCCTCTTCTTTGGGTTTGGCGAGTGGGCGTGAGCCCATTTTCAAACTATCGATTATTGTGTATGGTGTGTGTGAAGCGAGGATGTAGCGTTTCTCGTATTGGATCACGATTTCATGCCGCTCGGGTACGGGTTAGTTAGGGCTTGAGTCGCCGTCATCGTCTTGATAATGATGACTCTTGATTTTACCCTCATCCTACCCATAACTGGTTTCCTTACATTTTAACCGCGGACATCCACACTCATGCTTGTGTGCCTGATCTTGAAACTTTTTCTTCACTTTTAACGAGTTCGGACTTCCCTCTTCCTTAGTTTCCATCTGAACCTTTGGTGCGGAGTCCTTTTCTTGCGTCTTTCCTGAGATAGCTTTTTCCGTTTTATTCCTGGGACCGCTGCGTCTTTCTCTTTTTGGTGTCTTTTCGGGCGATATGTCGAGGCGTTAGGGTTAGGTCGTTGATTTAGTTCTCATTACTGTTATCCTGATAGATTAGGGTCGCTCTTCTTCTCTGCGTATTGGAGGTGACTCTTGGTGTTGGGTTATGGATGAACAGCGGCGCCTCGCGGACCGTTTGGCCAAGGGGTCGATCTTCGAGATGCTCCAGGGGCGCCCCCTTTTCCCTTGAACAAGGGTAGGGGAGAGTAGACAGTTAAGTAATGCAGGGGGTGAGTGTCACCTTTACTGCTCCCGCGGATGTATCGGCCGGCTCCCGGAAATCCCCGGTAGATTACCTGCTGACTAGAAAATCCTGTGAAGCGAAGCCGTGTACTTGCTTCAATCTAGTAAAAAAAAAAAAAAATTTCTTTTCCTAAACTTATGATTTTATAAATTTGGCCCGGCATAACGGTATTATGGGACGTGTCCCAAAACACCTTAACCTGATTTTACAACATATGAAACATGAAACCAGCCTCCTAATTTTATAAACCACATTATATACATACATATATTCCTTTATACAAGTTCAAGGTATTTCCATAAAAATTCTATTTATACCTGGCACTTATACGATGTCGGGGACTCTTTTGTGTGCTCACAGCGTCGACGTACGTACTTGGAAAATAGTTTTTAAAGCAAAATAATGAGCTAAGCGAGCTCGGTGAGTGTATGCTTTTTTAGAAAATGTTTTGTTTTCGGAAAAACATCTAAAAGCGTAAAATTTCCGTTTACATGATATTTTCCGAAATATTTCTTTCTTTGCTTTGTTTTACTTTAAAAGTTTGAAACTTATTTAGCACATACTTGAAAGTTTATAAGCCATTTCAAAATCTCTTACTTGCTTTATCTTACTTTAAAAGTTTCTAAAACTTTTCTCAACTCTTGCTTTAAAAGTTGCTCAAAACTTTTCATAAACCTTTAGCCTTCAAAAGTTTCTCAAAACTTTTTCATAAACACGGGAGCTGGCTCGTAGCATGCTTTGAAATAAAGCAGTCTGGGGCTCGACGGTTTGTTTTAAAACAAACACGGGAGCTTGGGCTCGGCCAGATGCGCCAATGGTTGATTTTAAGCCCCATATAAGTACTTATAAATCATCAGCCACTGGAGGCCTTTCTAATAGTTGTACCTAGTGAACACGGGGCACGAGCCGGCCCGAATGTAGGTGGAAGGACACAGGTCCACATCACCTAGGTGGAGGGCCTTGGCCCACGTCACCTTTTCGGTAAATATGGTGGAATTGACTGGGTCTCCATCACCATAATTTAGTTAGAGCTCTTAACCTTATACTCCGGTGCGTGCCCGCAGTCTCCTTTAAATGTATAGTGCATGTTCTAAGTTTGCGGGCGAGTAATCTAAAATGCATGTATGAAATCCTAACACCAGCGCCGCGTCACGGAATACCTCGTAGGATGCTTGCTTAAGGCCCAGGGATTTTTGGTTAGGCCTATTTTACAAAATAGACTTTTGTTTGCTTGCTTTCTTTGAAATGGTTTTATAGTTAAAGCCATTTGCTTGCTAAACTCATTGCTTGCTTTTTAAAAGTATGGTTGAATGAATCAAAACCATTACTTATTTGCTTTTCATATATGGTTTAAAATCAAAACCGTTTGCTTGCTTGTTAAACTCATTGCTTGCCTTTCAAACATGGTTTACAATCAAAACCATTTAAATACCAGTGCAAAACAGTTCATAATAATACACTAGTATTTGGAAAAATAGGTTTAGAACACTCACCTCTTTGTTTCCCAAACTTGGCTTGCAAATCCCTTCTTTCTTTTCCTTTGCTTTTAGCTGCATGCTGGCGAATACGACAACGTATTAATCACCTACGTGGCGTATAAACTTAACGTACTTCACCGCATAAGTCACTTTAAGGTGTAAACATTAAATATAAAGTCAAATTAACAATTTACCCTTGAGCGCTAAAAAACCCCTACAACAAAAAAACAACTATATTTGGTAGCACCAACAATACTCTATGGACTTTATTACCCAAAAATTATTCAAAGGTCTTCAAAATTATGAAACTCTCCAGATCAGTCCTTTATATATCCAATGACATCTCTTCAGAATTACAATGTAAAATTCCTTCTCTAAGGCACTCAACCACATAACACAAGTTACAACATGGTTTTTGATTCCAAACTCACTGAATCACCTACTGTTATCATGAACCTGGGATCTTAACTCCATAAATTGGAAATGGATTCTTCACTCATTTGAATCTATGATTCTAAGGTTTCTTATCCAATTGGAATCACCCAATTTGGATCACAAAAACTCAAGTTATTGTATTTTACATCTAGATGACTCAATTTGGCATAACAGAATCTGCACATAGCTCCACTTTGAAAAATTTTCTGGGCACTTTTGGCTTACAATTTGCATGCATTTCCTTCAGATAACTTATTCCTCTAGAAGTCTATTTTACCCAGAATTTTGAATCACTCAATTTGGATGAGTGAAACTCCACTTATGGCCAAAACACTACAACCATACCCAAACGACACCAATCAGTGAGCTACACGAGCTCACCTTTCAGATCCATGTTGGGAGCCTTAGAGCTTCTAATTTGCTCTTGGTTCCTTCTATACATTTGTATCCCTATCTCTTATGGTTCTTTACCAATTAGAATCAATTCATTTGGATGATTATAACTTAATCATAGCAAGAAACAAAAACAGGGTTTTACAAATTTTGACAGAATTTCCTTTCAAAAAACACAAACGTTCTCCTTTTCTGACAATTATAAGAAACCCGACGTAGATTCATCAAAACAACTTCACGCTTGAATTGGTCTTTGGGCCTCCGAACCACAAAACCCTAGGTGAAAATGCAAGAACTCTACCTAGGTCCTCCAATTCTTTATAAAACCGCGTAAATGTGATGATTTAAATTATTTGGATTTATTTTCTCGATTGGGGTTTAATCCTCATGCTTTGGCTTGATTCCAAGGTTTGTGATCTTTCCTGAGCCTAGATTGAGCATCTATTCTCAAACTAAACCTTAAGAATCCCAAAATACGCAAATTAAACATGATTATCGCAGATTTGGTCTTACTCCTC
This sequence comes from Tetrastigma voinierianum, assembly GCA_016808115.1. Lineage (NCBI taxonomy): Eukaryota > Viridiplantae > Streptophyta > Magnoliopsida > Vitales > Vitaceae > Tetrastigma > Tetrastigma voinierianum. The sequence continues at coordinate 142,233 of JAEQBH010003249.1, forward strand.
CTTCTCCTTCCTCTTATTTTCTCCTTCACTTCTCCTTTGCTCTCTCTTCTCCCCCCTTCTACGTTTTTACCCTAGCAAGGGTGAGACCCGATGACTTGTTTGTCTCATGGCTATTTATAGCCTCAAAACTTCTCAATTTGCAAGTTGGTCCTTCATCTTTTTAATTTTTTCACATCAACATTTTAATATTTGTATTGTGGCCCATCTCTAATTTGATTTTGCTTTTATTATCCTTTTTGCTTAATATTAATTGTACCCTTGCACTAATACCAAATTCGGGTTCCATAATTTATCATTTCTACTTTAGTCTCAATTACTACAATGTGACACTTGGTACTCTTATACACCCCTACGGTATCGTATGCTTTATGCGCTCTCGAGCAGTGTTACAAAATACCTAAAATCCGCCATTCAGAATGCTTTGGCTGTGGGGCTTAGCAAGGTTGGTCCCTTGCCATGGGGCCACTTTTAAGCTGGCGTTACCGACCTCTTTTGGCGTCAAGTGCAGTCCCCCGATGTTTTGACCTCACATATGTGGTTTTAGGTACCTAAGATGGTATGTTTCTTTTGAAGTAGCTTTCGATAATGGTCTTAGCTTCTCTGCATCCCACTTCATAAAGGGATTTTACAGCACTTGATAATACGTCCTTCTCAACTTTCCCGATGGTAGGGTATTTTAGTTTGGTCTGTGGTTTTCTTGGGCAGGGGCTCGGTGTTCTAGGTATAGAGCTTTTCTCCTTTATCTTTTTGCACGAAGAAAGCGGAAGTAGGGCTTCCCTCTATTTTCCAGGCGTACTGGCGCTCCTCTGGTGATTTCCGATCTTCCCTCCTCTCACAGGCTTTGGAAGGAACGTTACTTCTTTGTCAGCGGCCGTAATTGGGAGTATGACCCTCTTGACAAGGACGACACCTTGGGCGTTCCGATTGCTTGGACCACCCCCGAGAATATACGTGAGTGTCTCTCTTTGTTTTCGGGTATAATCTTGCGAGGTCATCGATATCCCACTCGCATTGTCCACGTGTCTCTCCAAATTGACCCGATCTCACCAAGATAACGCCATAGCACAAATAAGGTCGAGTGTCCCCGCCGCCTCCTACGGAGCCGGATCAAGTCGGATATTCCGGGCCCTTCGAGCTCGAGGTCAGCCCGCTTCAGCGCGAGCCGCCTCCTTCCACTATGAAAGTCTCTCCCATCGGCCTCGTCGCTGCCTACCAAGGGAGATCTTCTGCTCTGGTGAGCCGGCCGTCTTTAAGTCCTGAGCGTGAAATGGAAAACTCGACTCCGCTGAGAAAGACCAACCATTTAGGTAAGGTTCCGACCGGGGCGCCTTCCTTCCTTCTACTCACGCTCAACATCGCAAGGGTGATGTTATCGCCTCTCCTACTGGAGATCCTTAAATCTCGAGCGCAATCCCGTTTCCGGGTCCGGCTAAAGGCAAAAGGCTCCTCCGGAGGGCCGGGCCGAGCAACCGCCGTGCGGTCATGCCCCATCACGCTCGGGAATCCTCTCGCGCAAAGCGCGCTTCACCTTCCGAGGCTCAAGAGTCAAGAGGAAGGGTTCAAACCGGGGATGGCGACTTTTTGCTTCAACGCCGAAGCCATGCGCGTGGTCTCATCCATCCTAAAGATTTCGACTCCAGAGGCTTCCGCTCATTGCCTGGTTGAGGAAGTTGGGCTCGTCTCCAGGTTGCCTCGCAAGTTCCCATTCAGTCAGGTTTGATTTCACCGAAGTCGGGGTATCGGGTCCCCGTGTCGGATGGTTTACCTGCATTGATGTGCGTGGCTACTACTTGAAGAGTTTGGCCAAAAAAGCCACCTAAACGGTTGTCAGGGCCAAAGTCAGCCTGCTTACAAGGCGAGGGTGGCTCCCTTTCTTCTTAGCAGATCGAGTTGTCGTGATCTAAAGCCAAGATGACCGAGGAGGCGTTGAAGCTTAAGTCTGATTTGAAGCATACCACATCGGCAAAAGCTCTGCCGGGTGGTAAAGAAGATGAGACCCAACAGCCTTGAGAGCGGTCGAAGGCGAGCCTCGGGAGGTTCGAGATGAGCTGCGAGCTGTACAAAATGACTTGCTAGAGGCCGTAAGACCCGGGCCGCAGCCTCGCCCGCATGAGCTTCGGGATGGTTGGGGGATGAGCTTCACATCTTAGGCGAGTCAGCAGAGTCTAAGGAAGAGCCACGTGGCTGCCAAAGATGAACCGCGCGATAAGACTAAAGACCATCGATTCGGTCATCAGAGGCTCCGAGGCTACAAATCCCTGGAACGCCTTCGATCGAGAGTGCCGCGTGGTGTAACACCTCAAATATACCCTAGCGCTTTCTGACATGTTTAGGTATAATAAAGTAAAAGTGTAATTATCCTAATAAAATAAAGATAAAAAATAAAATTAGCAAGAACTCGAATTAATAAAATAGTTAAAGGTAATTAATAATTATTAATTCATGACCTAAGGGTCATAATATAATAAGTTCATATGCCAAAGTAGGAATATGTATGTTAAATCAAGAGTAATGAGAATGAGGACCAAAGAGTAATAAAAGAAAGATATTAGAATAAAATAAGGAAGAAAATATGGAAGAGACAAGCGTTAAAGGAAAGAGTGGAGAAAAGTTTCCTCCTCGGGAGTTTTTAAATAAAAAGGGGATAAGATCAAGAAAGATAAGACCAAAATAAATATCTCATTTCTGGTTCGAGAAAGAGAGAGAGAAAAACCAAGCAAGAAGAAGAAGAGAAAAGAAAAGAAGAAAGAAGGAGATCCATGCATGGAACTATGATTTTGTATAGAAAAAGCATGGAAATATGGTTTGCATGGATACATGGTTCCTGCTTGTAAGGAAAACTATGGTTTGTATAGTTCGGGTATAAAAAGTATAGATATTACGGGTTTGAAAACTCTATCTCGTGGCTTGCTTAAGCTAAACTCCCAACCTCATTTCCGGTTAGGTTGAGTTGAGAAGAGTTCTACGCTCCTATAGATGTGTTTTCTGTAAGGGTCTAGTTGCAATTAAAACCAAGAAAATTTCTATTTTGATCATCATTATGCAGTAGCTGGACCCAGAACAGGTTTTTGGGCCAGAAATAAAGGGAATTTAGAAGTGAGTCTCCTGGGAAATTGCAGCCACATCAATGAACTTGATGTTAGGCTTTGAATTTTTGATTTGGACCTCTGTAGACTAAGTTATAGTCCTTTACTGAGGTCAGCCCAGCTAAATCTGGTCAGGGCCTCATTTCGCCACTCCGGGTCAACTAAATTGACCTTAGAACGGGTTTTTGGAGTAAGAAATAAAGGAATTTGGCAGGTAAGTCCTTCTGGGTAAATTGTATCCACATCAATTAACTTACTGTTAGGTTTTGAATTTCACTCGACTCCTATAGACCGTTATGGTCTTTTTTACTCCGAACAACCAAATGGGTGAGAGGTCACCATAGAGGTCATTCACCAGAGGGTGGCTCAAGAGATCTTCTGCAACAGGTCATGCATCACGCACAGAGGTCAGCACACCCCATAACAGAGGTTATAGACCTCATCCAAAGAGAGTCAGCGGCATTGCCCCGAAGAGCTACCTGTCCCGAGATGCCTGGGCCTGTCCTCAGAGCTCAAATGGTCTGGGCCTGGTCGCCCTGTCAGATTTGACTACGTATAGATCTCCAACTTCTAAGGTCATAATCTCTTCAGCCCGAACTCCGTTTCGGGAGTTCTTGGACTCTATGGAAAGCCCATTGAGTCAAGAATACATTGATATTTTCTGAGGGGGATATTAGATGTTAGATCGAGGTGATATATCGAGCTCAAGCCAAGGTCAGTCAGCTCTACACAGATTTGACTACGTGATGATCTCCACCCCCAGTGTCATAACTCCTTCGGTCCAATTCCGATTCGAAAGTGTTCTCGGACTCTATGGAAATATCATCGGAGTCAAGAATACATTCATATGCCCTCGAGGAGGATATTAGATGTCAGACCGAGGTGTTGGGGATCGAGCCTCGTCCAGTCGTCATTGCTGGCCGCCGCCTCGTCTCGGTTGACTACGCATGACTCAACCGGGCGTCATATCTCCTGGGCCAACTCCGATTCAGTGCTCTCGGGACTCTGCGGAAATCCCATTGTCAAGAATACATTCATTCCTGAGGAGTGATATTAGATGTCAGACCGAGGTGTTAGATCGAAATCTTCCAGTCAGGTCAGCTCGCCCGGCTCAGATTTGACTACGATGACCTCCAACTTCTCGAAGGTCATATCTCTTCGCTCAACTTTCGTTGGGTGTTCTGACCATATGGAAAGTACATTGAGTCAAGAATCCATCCATATGACTGAGGAGGATATTAGATGTCGACCGAGGTTAGACCAAATTTCGCCCGGGGCCAAAGCCACCGTCAGATTTGACTATGTATGACCTCCAACTTCGAAGGTCACAATCATCCGAACTCGATTATGTTCTCTGACTCTATGGAAAGACCATTGAGTCAAGAATCCATTCATGTGCCTGAGGAGGCTATTAGAAGTCGGACCAAGGTGTAAGACCTAGTTTACTGAAATTGAATTGTTTTACCAAGTGTACTAATCAGCCGTTACATAATCGGGATACATGGTAAGAAAGGATATAGATAGAACAAGAAATAGCAACATAAGTAGATTTGATATGGGTAAAGTCAATTGGAATACATGATAAGAAAAGAGATAGATTCGAACAAGAAATAAGAAATATAAGTGTATTTGATATGTAAAGGAATATAAGAAAAGAATAAAATGATAAGTTCGTGAGAACACGATAATTGTATGATCGCTTAAGACCGGATATTGAATGACAAGACATATATGATCAAGTGTTTCAAGACTCGCTAGTGTTTCGACACTTTTGTCACGTAAAGTGTGCACATACATATGATTAGTGCTGGGCACGCATATTACGCACCAAACGTTTCAAAGACTTCGCTAAGAGCTCAACACTTCTATTTACTATGTGCACGTCTCTGCTCGCATCAGACTGGTATCTTCGGTATATCAGATTTCAGTCTCATGCATTCTTTATTCCCATTCAAGTGTTTCTAACGTTTATAATGCAGGTATCCGAATAAGAAAAGATAAAAGGTAAATAGTTCGATACGAAGGGTACCTAAGGGTATCAAAGAAGAAGTCTATGTTCGAACTCCTTCGGAGATAGACAAATCGATAAAGAACAAGAAAAACGTACAAGTATAGGAATGTATAGGTATAGGTCATAAGATGATATTCGATAAAGTACAAAGATATAAGTTAATAAGATATAAGATGTTACGAGAAATGAGTACTGTACACGAATGATAGGCATAGATGAATATAAGAATGAGTAAATGCATGCATGATAATATATATATTGCATATGCCTGTGTAAATTATATGTATGGAACATATATAAGCATGGGTATATGACAAGTATAGAATATGACATAAGTATATGATCCATATATGTATATGAAAAATGTAAAAGTGAGATATGAAATATGAAGCCAGATATGAGAACGAATACGTATTAAAGTAATGATAGGTATATATCGTGATAAGCAATTATGATAACAATAGTTATTCATGCTATGAAATATGTACAATTAAATGTAATAAGATTGATTGCTCGTGTCTCGACTAAGTAGGGATAGATCGGGCATGCCAATAGGGAATAAGTCCGGGCAGATAAGTTCGTTTCTCGCTCGCTCGATATCGAGGCCCCGCTTGTCGATGACATAGATCCCGTTGACGTGGCCCCGAAGTCACCATCGCGCCGCGCTCTTTATAAGATGATCATTGTCTCGCATAATGATACAGCCGCCGTGCCTTTATGTTTCCTATATCCACTTCTTTGGTATTTACAGCATGAAACCAAAATAAAATGATTTGAATGTGACATGAAAAGATATGATATGATATGAGAAGCACAGTAATCGCTATGTGATGATAAGTTATGTAACATGAGATTATACAATATAAAGAGATTCGAGAAGCATAACACCGCCATGTGACGACAAGTTCAGAATACGGTATTATACGATCTAACATGATATATGAAATGTATAAGAATGTAAAATGATTCGAAAAGTTAATATGAAAGAGAAAGTATTATGAAAAGGAACAGAAAATCAGATATGAAATGAGTACATGAACACAAAGTGACATGAACATAGAACATAACAAATGGTATAGCATATAACCATGAAAGTCATATATGATATGAATATATGATGTATATACCGAATGAATAGATGGAACATGCTATGAACACATGATAGAAAATGCATAAGTGCTAAGAACGATGAGATAAGTGAAAAGATGATGCTAATGTGAATATAGTAAAAAGTATAGATGTGGAGATGTGTCAAAGACGTAAAATGATAACGAAAAGATTGATATGCAATAGGAAATGTAAAGATGATAAGTAACCAAAAGTTATATGAATATGTATAGATATATGAAATGCATATGTATAAGCTTGAGATGGTCACCATTGGTGGTTGTCCATGCTTATGTTCCCACTAAGCGTAGTTTAGCACCCGTGTTCAATCCGCAGGTACCGGGGCGTACACAAGGATAGAGTGACATGACATCCCACATCGCCAGAAGGTGCCTGTAGATAAAGCTCACCGCACCGCTTTCCGCGATCTCCGATGTTTTGTATTAGAAAAAAATGTACATGTATAAGTAAATGGGACTCAAGATATGTATATAGATAATAGGGACACCACTCCTGGTAGTTCTTTATATATGAAAATGATTTTTGTTATTACGTAAATTGTTTGTATAACCACGTACAAGTTCAATATGAGAAAGAACAAACAATGAGTCCTAGTATATAGTCCTCACGCTCCTATTCTGCCTTCCGATCCAACAACCTGCCTGGATCGAGACCCGGTGTGACACGGTCGCGTGGGGACCTTCATCAACAAGTAACTCCGGGTCGTCTCAACCAGATGAAGATAGGAAGACGAGGGATAGGCCTCAGACTACTGGGCTTCGGGTGGCTTGCCTTCGTATGGAAAGCCGTTATTGCCTACCAGTTCCGACTAACCTCGACACTCTAGCGACGAGGAGGCCGAGGAGTTCCCTCCGACTCATTCCTGAGAACCCATTCCTACTTCGAGGCCCACCCCCCTCTTCACCCCTATGCCCTCTGCCTCGACCTCACGCATCTTCTTCGCTTGCCTCGACGCCGATTTTATTTCATTTATTTTTGTCGGTCTCGACCCAAGACATATGTAGCCTTTTCCTTAATAAATGTTCTTTTTTACCACTTTTGTCTCTACTTATGCATTTCGCGCTGTTCTGCATGAACTGAATTAATTTCTTGGCTGCATAGCCTGAGTTGAGCAGCTCCTAGGCTGTATGGTTTGAGTTGAGCTGTTGAGCTCTCAAAATTGAGCTACCGAGCCTCAGGCGCCGAGGCCTTGATGTCAATAGCCCTCGAGCCGACCTAACTCTAGCCGATGGTTCGAGAGTACTGAGCTCGCCAACCGAGTTGCCGCTCCTGGCGCCGAGGCCTTATGCGGGCCGCATTAGCTCGAACCGATTCCAACTCTGGGGGCCGCACGGCTCGAAAGTGTAGTAGTCGAGCTCGGCTAAACTGAAGCCGCCGGGCTCCGCACCGAGGCCTTTACGTCAATAAATGAAATGACCGACTCTTAGCCGCACGTTCGTGCAAAGTAGTCGAAGCTCGCAACCGGAAATGGCTCGGGCGCTGGCGCCCATGGGCCAATACCTTAGTTCTGACCGACTTTAGGCCGCATGGCCCGTGCGTAGCAGTCGAGCTCACACCGAGCCGGCCGGGCTCGGCCGAGGCCTTACGCCACAATGCCCTGCCGATCTCGACCTAGCCGCATACCCAGGCAGAGAAGTCGAGCCTGCCAAACTGAAATACGGGCTCCGGCACAGGCCTCAGGCCGAATACTCGAAATGATCCGACTTCTGTACACGGCCCGAAAGGTAGTCGAGCCTGCCAAACCGGAAGCCATTGGCCCGCCGAGGCCTCAGGAGTTGAACAGCTCGGAAGCCGATATGACTTTAGCTGTACGGTCTGCGCAGAGTAGTCGAGCCTGGCCAACCGAAGCCGGCCGGGCTCCGGCGCCAGGCCTCGTAATCATCAAATTATAGCCGACCGATCTAAATGCCGCATTTGCCCGCGCGTAGTAAATAGCTCAACCGAGTCATGGGCTCCCGCACTGAGGTTCGAAATAAGAACTGAAATGACCGACCTAGGTCGCACGCCCGAAAGCAAGAGTAGCCGAGCTCACAAATCCGTTCGCCAGTGTACCGCCCGACTCCGATTTTCGAAAGATGCAAGTGTCTTTAATGCTAGTTCATGAAGAATTGGAACGATCACAATAATTATCGAAGTGCTTCGCCTTCCATAAATGGTGGCTTCATCACATGGAGTTTATACGGATGTTCGCCTCTTCCTGCGCAGAATCGAGATCCGCTACAAATGAAGCCGAGGGTTTGATCGCTCTGACGGATCCGCCGAGACTCGTTCAGCTTTGTCGACCTCTACTGCGGGAGTTGTGTTTTCCTAGCCTCCCCTTTACGGGAGTTGATGTTGGGTCTCACCGTGTTAGGAATGTGCGTCCTGAGAGGGCAAGACATTTTTTTGCGTCGATTTCATTTTCTATTCTTCTTCTTCCTCTCCTTTCTTCTCTTTTCTTCTTCTCTTTCTCACACAAACTCTTTCCCATCCCTTTTTTCTCTTCCACTTTCCACCTCTCCTTCTTTATTATCTCGCTTCCTTTTCCTCTTCCCTTCTTAAGGGTTTTTTTAAACCGCTTGTACCGTGTACTTCCGAGGTGTAATAGATTATCACCACGATCGACTGGAATGTAATTTGATCGAAATAAAAGAGAGACTTTTCTTTTGATATGAACTTCACATTCACAGATAATTTTTCCGAGTATTCTATGTCTCGAGCCGCTTGAGACGTGCCTAATAAAATAACCAAGAACGCTTCAAATCATTATCCGAAAACTCGATAATGCTTCATTTAAGATTACAAACCGAGGTCTACTCCGATAAAAAACGCTTTAAGGTGTTCCGTGATTCCAAGCATGATGTAGAATTTTTCCTCTCCTCTGCCTGGTCAGAATTGCCCTGGCCCGATGACGTGATATGATGTAGGGGCCTTCCCGCCAGCCTAGTTTTCCATGCGCCGGATTCTTCGTCGGCAGAGCTTCTTCAAGACTAGGTCACCCGCATGTAGCCCCGGGTTTGGACTCTTGGGTTATAATACATCGCGTCTCTCCCTTGGTAATCTTCCGTGCGCCTAGCACTGGCTCACGCTTCATCTAAGAGGTCCAAATTTAGGCGGAGAGCCTCGTCATTGTGGGTTCACCCAAGGTTAACTCGATCCTCGGGGGACTTTAACTCGACTCGATGTGGGCTAAGGTCATTTCCGCACTCAAAGGCCATGAACTACTCTAGGTCGACACTACACAGAGCCCCAGAGGGCCCATAACACCCTGTGGGAGGTATTCTACCCATTTGCCTTTTAAGATCTTCCCAATTTGGTCTTCAATGCGCCTTTAAGGGTTTTCTATGGTGACTTCTCGTCGACCATTAGACTGCTGGATGTGTCGGGACGAGTAATAATTTTAATCCGAGCTCTGACAAAAATCCCCGAACTCAAGGGCCATCAAATTGCTTTCCATTATCTGATACTGTGGCTCTGGGATACCAAACTCCGTGACATTATGGCTCGGCCATACAAAATTGCGTGATCTTTGTCCGAAGGATTGTACAAAGGTTCTGGCCTCAAAATTTCACTTGGTGAAGCACCCACCGCACGATGATGACCAGATCAGCCCTTCCTATCAAGTGCAGGTCCTAGAATGTCCAAACCCCATTGTTGGAAAGGCCATGCTCAGGATTGATGTCAAGGGCTCGATGGGAGGCGCGAGAGATCTTTGGCATGCTCCCCGGGCAGACTCAGATCTCCGACCAGGTCGGGGCCGCGTCTCTCGAGCACAGGGGGCCGCAGATCCCCGCCTAAGACCTTCCCCCGCTAATGCCCGAGCCCAATATGATTTCCGCATACACCCTTCATGTACTTCCCTTAGCACATAGTCGGGTCTTTCCCGCGATGCACTTAAGGATGGGTGTGAAGAAACCTCGTCAGAAAGGCTTCCTTATGATTAGTGAATCCAGCCAATTCGCCCTAATTTTAGATGCCTCTTCGGGTCGCCGGTAGACGCCCGTCATTATGTAATCCCAAAATGGGGTCCATCCAACTCCTAGCCACACCCGATTAGGAAACCTACGCCTACTGCAGATCTTACATGTAAGGCTCAGAAGGTATTCGACAAGCGCTAACTCCGCGAGGTCTTCCGTGAGGGTCAGCGCTAGCTTTTTCCAAGGCATCTGGGCCGAGTTCTCGTTATGTGGATATGTTCCGATCTGGACTAAAGACGTAACTTTTTCATTAAATCTCAGACTTTTCGAGGTATAGGATCATTCTTTCACTTTTTTGCCTCGTAGGTATCTTCTATTTGTCTACTACTCAAATTATGAGTCGCCATAATTCAAGTTGGGTCACTTCCAATAACGGCTTAGGTTAAGGTTCTATGACATTTCTCATATTCTACTCGTTGTCGAGGCTTGGAATTTGAATATGAGCGCCGTACTCACATCTATTCCTTCCGGGAGGTCAGATTAGACCGTCCTCTTCCTTGTAAGGCCAGGGTCCCATCTACGCAGAGTTTCCAGCGTGGAGGTCTGGCCATGCTCGAGCTGCTCAGAGGGCTCTCCGGGCCGAGATGAATTCCATGACGAAGTCCGCTTAAGACTCCGCCTTTATTGCGCTTGGCGATATTCGATGTCGAACTCGCTTAGCTCTATATTCACTTCACGCCTCCCGAGGTTCGGGCTATGTAACACTTGTTTACCTGATATTCTGCTGAAACTTCACGGTACGAGTCAGCAGGGCGAACTTCCGAGCTGCGGTTACTAATGCCAAGATTAGTTTTTCCATCCTTGATACTCCTCCTCCGTCTCTCGCAGCTCGGCCGGCACAGAACCTGGCGCCGCACTCGGTCTTGTCCTCGACGAGACACGGTCGAGAAGTTTGAAACAACTAAGTATAGAGTGAGGAGTTCCCCTTCACCAGGCTTACCGTGAATTCGGGGAGCTCAAATATGTTTTCAATGCCGAGAATGCTTTCACTTTTTGTGTCCCATTGAAAGGCCTTCTTTAAAACTTCTGGAAGAAAGGCTCGACATTTATCACTAGCCCTGCATACTAACTCCATTTAAAGCAAAGAATTCTTCCGTCGTATCATCGGACCTCCTCCTTTATGCCCGAGGCGCATGGCACGTCGATAACAACCTTTATTTTGTCTCGGATTCGGCCTCACCTCGCCTGTTGACTATGAAACCCAGGAATTCTTTGTCGATACTCCAAGGCGCACCTGGTCGATTCAACTTCATGTCAGGCCTCTCGTGATCCGGAACGCCTGGATAGATGGAGCTATGTGGAGCTTCAAGGGGCAGGGGATTTTACCAAAGATATCATTTATGTATACCTCCATGGTCGCTCCTATTCGTCGAACATCCTATTTTACCGCCTCCGATAAGTAGCTCCCGCGTTTCGAGCCCAAAGCATCACATGATAAAGACTAGTTCCCCTCGCCCCGTGATGAACAAGGTCTTTTCGATCATCCGGATCCATACCGATCCGTTGTATTGAGAAAGCATCCATAAACTGGAGGAGTTCATGGCCTTGTAGTGGCATCCACGATGAGGCCTGATTCGCAAGCAGCGGAAACCGCCTTTCGGGCATGCTCGCCGACGCCAATGAATTCAACGCAGAGTCGCCACTTTGTCGCTCGCTTCTGACAAGTACGACGTCATTAACCATTCAAAGATATTCCACCTCTTGATTACTCCCGCCGAGGAGTTTGTCGAATCTCCCTCGCTGATCGCTTCCTTCTCTCAAGCTCCTTCTCTTTGTTCGACTGGTTTAAGGATACCGACGCTCAAATTCTATGTGTGATTACTGTAAATAATCCTCCCATGTCCGCCCGTCTACTGAAGACATCTTTAGTCATGTCTCAAAAATGCGAGAGGGCTTCTCGAGGTCTTCTCTATCTGGGAGCCGATGTAGCGAAAGAGTTCAGGTCGTCATCCAACGATACAGGTTCCAGCTCTTCTGAGGGCTCATGTCGGGTGAGCACCTCGTCGCTCATGTCAAGCTCGTCTAAGTATATGTTATCGGCCACTTTTTGCTTCATGGATGCTAATTAGCACTCCCCAAAGCCACATCGTCACCCTTCTCGAACTATTCCATCCGCTTACTTCGTAGGGAAACTTGATCATCATGTGGCAAGCGAGGGAATGGCTTTCTTATCAGACAGAGAGGATCCGCTAACAACATATTATAGGCGATGGAGCGCCTACACCAGAATCTCGCAGTCACAAGGCTCGGCATGGGATCTCTGGCGGTGAGCACTAGTTGTATTAAGCCCAAGGGTACACTTCCTTTCTCCTGAGAATCCCGCAAACTGGTGCCGATGGTCTCAGCCTCCTTCCGATGCCCATCTTATCAAGGCCGAGGGAGAAGACAATGTCGTACCAACCCGCTGTTGACCAGGGACCCGATACCAGCTTTGTTGGCAACAACGTCGACTACCAGTGGGTCATCATGTGGTGCCGCATCCCTCCGCATCTCGAGTCGAGAACACATGGATGTGTCGAGCCGAGGCGCTGACACCAGATTTCCACTACCTCTCGGCCGACTGGATGTCGGGCTAGATGGGCCTTCCGGCCGAAATGGATTCCCTCCTCCGAAACTCCGAGATCACGTGATTTCCTAAAGGCCGGCTGGGTGCCGAGTCATTGCCTCATCGAGGTGGTGGTGGTGTCACGAGCCTGAGCTCCCGGTTCGAGCCCGATTCCGAGGCCGATTTTTCGGGGGTTACGGCGTCAGAGGTACCCACGCCGTATTAAATACTCTATTTCCTTTCTAAGTCGTGAGCGTAATCATTTAAAGTGCGCGTCTGTAGTCTCTATGGAACTCACAAATACTGCGTTACCCCCGCGCGGGTCCGGCTCATTTGAGTCGCCACCTCAGAACTGCTCGCTCGCACTTCGCGCAACCCGTGATACCGAGGCTTCTATGGGGTGAACCGAGGTGAATAACGTGGTCATCTCTCGAGCTGGTGTGGCCCACGATCCGAGGCTTCCATGCCTTCTGGGACCGCTCTCCATCTTCTTCGAGACCTCCCTTGCCGCTTTGTCTTTTTCGGGCTCCGCCCGTTGCTTGTCAGTTCCGCTTTTTCTTTATGGGTGGAGGAGCTCCTTTCGATATGAGGGCTTATCTCGCCACGATGTACTCTCTCCGCTTTTGCAAGCACTTCAGCCATAAGCCGTCAGATTTAGAGATGGAAACATCAAGCTCACCGCACCCCTAACTCCAAAGAATGAATGCTATGGATCGCTAACTTCGCTGGCATACGTCTACTTCGCAGACTCTCACACCTCTCGAACATAGGACTCGTGCTTTACAGCTCACTGATGGTCAATAGATGCAGAATTTCGCTTTCTATACGTCCCGCTCCAATGAAGCGAGAGACGAACGCAATGGATAGCTCAATGAGGAGATCGTCGGCGCGATAAACCAAAGCGCGTCGGGCCCCCTTCAATGTGATAGCGAAACTCGCATCGCGATAGGCCTGATACCCATGCGCCCACGGTTTTGTAAGTGTCGGTGATGATCAATCGGATCTCCGACGCCATCGGTCGCTTCCATCATGATCCCGACTCACTAAAGTAAGCCAAGACTCACGCTGGCGGTGACTCCACCGTTGTACCAAGGTGTCCATACGGTTAGAGCCACGGGCCCTACCACCTCCTTCACACGGCCGAGCTCTTGCCGAGGCCTCAACCTCTCGTCCCACGACGCTTCCCGCCCTCACTGGCGCTGACGAATTCTTCGCTCCCGACATGCCCTGAAAGTGTTTCTTCGCCGCCTCCTCTCTGGGCCAATCGCGTCCATGCCCTCGCTCGGCCGGGACTCTCGTCGCTTCAACACCTCTGGGAATGTCGAAATTGTGTCGCTCTTCATGAGGAGAATGTCGCGATCTTCCTGAGTTTGCCGTGCCTCCCGGCGTTTGCATCCGTCGTGAGTTGCTCTAACTCTCCTATCAGCGCCGGGTCAGTGAGGCGCAGCGCCCACCACTCGGTGTCGGGCTCAAGATCACTTCTAACGCGGCCAGAGGTTCACCGGGCTCGCGCCGCCGGGCGATCTCGCATCCTGGTGGATCGCGTTCCCGCTTATGTTTCGCCGGAGACACGCAATCGAAATCGCCATATTTGTAAAGGAACAAATCGTTGCCCCATAGACGCACTAATCGATGATGCCTTTTTTCAACTCGGATCGGGCCGGAGCGCTTTTAAAGGTCGCCGATCGAGAGATCAATACCGGGTCGGGTCCGGTGCTCGATATCTCCACCGCCTGCCGTAGTCTGATGTGGCACTTCTCTCTACAAAGACAAAGAAATGAGAGGTTTGGCGGAGCCTCGCCTGGCCGCCTCCGATGCCTAAGCCGGTCTCGCCGAGAAAAGATGCACCGCTTTAGAGGCCGAACGCCTACAGTACCTTTCACCGATGGGGTGGCCTAATATTTATAAGATATGTTTTCCTAAATGACACATAGCCGACAGATTCTTTCCCATTCACTCGAACATTTCCCGCTTTATCTACATCTGATTCTATCAGTGGATACAGAAAGAAGCTAGCTTTTATTTAGGAATTATCTTTCTTCCTCACGGCTGGATCCGCTTGATCCGCAGGACGTACATATCGCACTATCTTACTTTCTCACGTGACACGAAGTTGATTTGGCAGTGATAATACGTTATCGTGATTATTCTATTTCCCTTATCGATGATTTAGCTTTGATTTGCACGTGCTTTTCACTACTCATAACCCGCCTCAGCCAAGATGACTCGCCTCATTCTAGCCGCGCCAAATGCCCGAAATGTTTTCAACGGGCGCGCCTTCTCTTTAGGTTCTCGCATGAGCCACGGCCGGTCTCATTTTTCAAACCCTATCATCGACAAACACCTTGATCTTCTTAGAGCATCTCTAAGAGGCTAGCTAAACCTTCCCCTTTAGTTATTTTACATAGCCGATCCTTAAATATTGTCTCCAAGAGGCTAGTTATCACGCTAGCTATTTCCCATTACCACCATTTGGCTTTACTGGGTTGTGGCAAAGACGCTACTTACTCGATTACCAACAACACTCTGGGAGGTTTCCATCGGTAAGATCGCCTCTCATCGCCTTTCTCAGGCGTATATCGCTGGTTTTATACCGTATAAATATTATTCATTGAAAAATTCAAAATTTAAAAATTTGAATTTCGTGACCGTTATAAATATGACCGTTATTAATAAAAATCAAAATTTTAAAATTTTGTTTCTTCTCTTTGTGGGTGCTTTGTATAGATAAAAAGACTTAATCAAAGTGGTTTGACAGAGAAAGACAAGGTTTGAGTTAATATTTTCTTATAAAATAGTTATCCTTTAATGACATGGTAATGAGTTTTGTTGTAAAAATTTTCAGATTCGTGATGCCTAACTTTGTACAAGGAACTCTATAAATCATTTTTTTCCGGTTTAACATTTATTAATGAAGTACAGACAACCAAACTGACTGGAGGATTCTCAAGTAAAGAAACAAAAACAAAACATAACGCTATTTCGTTCAAATTTTAAAATTTTATTTCGTGATCAAGCAAATAAGATCGTTATTAAAAAATTAAAAATTAAAATTTCACGACGCCATTAACATATCATCACGCCGACAACATCAATACGACGCATACGACATACTATATAATATTTGCAGATTTTATTATCGAAAGCTACTGCTTCGATACTAAAATGTATAGTCACACGGAAATGACTTTGAAAAACGGGTTAATTAAAATAGATAATACAATATTTTAATATATTTCAGTAGCTTTTAGATACTTGTTTAGATGCCTTATAGCAGTATAAACATTCGACATTATGATAATCTAGTAAGGTATTTGTGGGAATAAGAATGTGTGACAGATACCTCTGCTTTTATATTAGTGTGCTATGACAGAATGAAAAAAATCTAAATATCGAAATTGAAGTTAGTAATTACACTTTTTGGTATATGATATGATAACGTCTATATTTCCAAATCCCCTCAATTATTCATGATATGCAACAACCGTGGCTGATTTTTTATGTCCTATAGTGAATCTCCACCATACAAAACAAAAGAACAGATGGATAACATATCCATCCACATGATATTCCACGTAGACTGCTAACCAGATTGAGGGAAGCCAGTTGGCCCAATAACAAAAGAATGGCATCCACCATTACCAATGGGAATCTACATTTGGATTCGCCCATATCTCTCCTTATACTTTAGTACTACTTATCTTCCTCTTCTTCCTTCACTCCTAAATTCTTCTCTTTCACTCCCTCTCAAATACATCTCTCCCATTTTCTTGAAGATGGCATCCACCGTCCTGAGAAGCTGCGGGGTCGCCGCCGTCGCCCCGTCTTTGCTGTCTTCTTCCAAGTCTAAATTCGCCGCCTCGCTGCCGCTCCCCAATGCGGCCGCCGGCTCCGGCAGAGTCACCATGTCCGCCGACTGGATGCCCGGCCAGCCTCGCCCGCCCTACCTCGATGGATCCGCCCCCGGGTAATATTAATATTAACGGATCTAATTAAGAGTTATTTGATTTTTTATTTTTTTTGTTCCTTTGAAGACATTTTTGCTGAATGGGTGTGTGGTGTTTATCTGTTTCAGTGACTTTGGATTTGACCCACTTCGCCTAGGTGAAGTTCCGGAGAATCTGGAGAGATATAAGGAATCTGAACTCATCCACTTGCAGATGGCCATGCTTGTTGTTGTAAGTAGTTGTTTGTTTCTTTCATGCTTGGTTGTTGAGAAAATATTGAAGGAGGAAAGAAACGAAAGAAAGAAAATTTTGAATTTTCAGTCAGTGATTGTTGATTGTTGGTTTGATTGGCAGCCGGGAATCCTAGTGCCAGAAGCGTTGGGATTGGGTAACTGGGTGAAAGCTCAAGAATGGGCAGCAACTCCGGGAGGGCAAGCGACGTACTTGGGCAACCCAGTCCCATGGGGAACACTGCCAACCATTTTGGTGATAGAATTTCTGGCCATCTCCTTTGTTGAGCACCAACGCAGCATGGAGAAGGACACCGAGAAGAAGAAGTACCCCGGTGGTGCTTTCGACCCATTGGGCTACTCCAAGGACCCCAAAAAGTTCGAGGAATACAAAGTTAAAGAGATCAAATGTAAACACTACTCCCTCCCCTCTCTTCAAACTACCAATTTTCCTAAAATTGCTTTCTAGTTTGTGGTGGATTTGGATTAAGATGTCGATTATGAGCATCACACTTTAAAAAACTTCTTTTTTTCCACATGATTAAATTATTTAGTACAACATACAAAGTTTAAAAATACTTGATATTGAGAGGGGTAGAGGTCCTAGGTTGGATTTCGGTGGCAACCTTTTACTATATTGTAAAAAAGTACTTAATTGTTGAAATTAACAAAAACTTACCTTTTCTCACACTTGTACTCCGTGTCATATTTACAAGTAAGCTTTCAAATATGCAAATGAAGAACAGATACTCAAATTATAAAAAGGGTTCCAATCCATAGGTATCAAATCGGGCTAGCTTTCTTATTACAGCATGTTAAATTATTAATTTTCCTAGAAGTTAAAAACCTTGGGGGGTAAGGCTAGTGGTCTAAGACCAATTCTAGTCCCCGCAAACCATTTTAAGGTTTTATCCGACCATTAACTAACTTCAAGCCTTATAAAATTAGTCGATTTAATATGAGTATCATGTTTTTTTAACAACTCAATTACCCATGCAGGACGCCTTGCCTTGTTGGCATTCGTGGGGTTCTGCGTGCAGCAGTCGGCATACCCGGGAACAGGACCATTGGAGAATCTGGCAACTCACTTGGCAGACCCATGGCACAACAACATCGGGGATATCATCATCCCTAGATCACTTATGCCTTGAGTATGGAATTTTAATTTGATCCATACCCCATATGTAAAACTCCCATTTTATCATCTGTAATGAATCTGAGCTGCATATCTTTGATCTATCTATGATAGTTTCCATTACCCATCTTCATCCTAGCCTTAGATCAAAAAAAAAAAAAAAACTATTGTGAAAACTATGGATCTCAATAGTTGAGCCAGGATCAAGAGGCAAGGTTTATATGCTAGTGGAAACAATTAATATAAACTATCCATGTGTATGTACACTACACAAAAGCTTCTTCCTTTGATTGAGCATGGTTGATCATGACTTAGTATCTATATTTCAAAAAGAAATGAATAAAAAAAGGAAGAAAAAAACATGTTAAGCCGAGGTTATGAATAATTTTTAGTATATAAGAATATGTTGGGATCCGAAAAATATTAAGAAAAAAAGGGTTGAAGTAAAATTGTTTTTTCATGTTTGATTTCATTGTCAAAAATGTTAAAGAAAATAAAATATAATTAAAACTAAGGTTTTATATATTAAAAATTATTTTAATTTTTCTATACTAGAGGAAAATAAGTAAATGGGTATAAAATCATTCAAATAATTTACTGATTTTAATTTTTTTTTTTTCATTTTCGTGTTCCTCTTTATTTTCTTTTCTTTTGTAAAAAAGTTTCTTTCATTTATATGTAACCAAGTCTCATTTGGAAAAAGGGTGGGTTGGGTACAAAATATTACAATATGACATGTAAAGTGAATAGATGTCAAAAAAAAAATTATTTGCATCATAATATTATTTCTTTGACCAAATTTGTTTGGGATGATTTTTTCCTTAATAAAAAGTGTTTCATATTTAGTAAATATAAAATAATTATGCTTTGCATATTTTTAAGTTCTTTTTTCAATATAAGATTCCATAAACTCAAGATCATCCACCCATCATTAGTTGATATAAGTTTTTTTTTTCTCCTTTTGAGGAATGAAAGTTAATTTAATCAATTTTTTTCCATATTTAGAATGTCTAGAAAAACAATTAAGTGACATAACATGACTAATGATTTAATTTAAATTATTAAATTTATTAAGTAAGCATATTAAATCTAGTTAATAAAATATCTAAGGTACATTTCACAACAAGCTTTTAGTCAAAGTGTGTCTTTATTTAGAAAACATTATAAGCGATATTTTAATGCTATAAATGATTTTTCAAATTTTCAAAAGTGTTTCCTAAATTTTTCTAAACATTTATTTGAAAAAAATAAACATTTTTGGGGAAAAAGGTGCCCCAAATCATTGTCAAATAGGTTTCTAAAGTGTGTTTGACATTTTTTTTTTTAAGAAGTGCATGTTATAAGTGAAAACATTTTCTCCAAAAGTGTTTTTAAGAGAATTATTTATCATTTTTTTTCATTAATGAATTTTCAACACTATCAATGATTTTTTTTTTTTAAATTAGAGGTATTATTTGATGTCTATAGATTCTATCAATGGACTTGATAGAAAATTCATATATTATTTATAGACATCATTGATAAAAAAAAAAAAAAAACTATTTCTTCAGTAAATTCATTGATAAATAATTTTTTTTATCAATGTTATAATTTGGATGTCTATAGATTCCATAAAAATATAAGGCTTGATTGATGTCTGTAGAGGGCAAACCAAAAATATTTATCAATGATGTCTATAAATAATTTATGAATTTTCTATCATGTATTTATTTATATTTATTAAGACTTAAGAGACAAGACAATGCTAGCCATGTTGATCCTTCCTGTCCGCTGAGTTTAACACATAATTCTTTGATTAATTAATCACCATAACCAGCTTTCTTCAAGATTCGCCCACATGACCCACATCTTGTCACGTGAGGCTTCCACAATGTATCCATCTCATTATCATATTATTATATTTTGGGTTGACATCCAAATGAAATTTAATATTCTACATCCTATAGGGGAAGAAATTTATGACATTTTTTAAACGTTGGTTTAACTGTAAAAAACTCATTGACTTACATCAAATACCAACTACATTATAAATATGTCTTAAAGTTATTATAGCTTATCCAAATAAGTATGTGTTTTTCAACAAAGTTCTTGATGGTGTGAGAATTTGGATTGTAGTGAGGTGCTCCCTCTGTGGGACCATGTGTGTGTAGAGCATATATAAGGTATATGCATAAGCACACACAAACTTTAGGTAGTTAAACAAATGCCTACGTTACTTAAGTACAAGGCTTAAAAGGCTAGATTTGCATCAATCTTATCTGGCGCTTATAATTGGCCTTATACTTGCAGATTCTCTATCCACACTCTTCTTAAACATAACTACTCACAACTAATCTAATTAACTCTCTCTATTCACATCTCAACAACATCGCATACCTTGACATCCATACCCACATTACATACATAAGATGAAGAAAATTAAAACATCATATTTCACACAAGCAGCGCTTAACAATGTAATACATCAATCGAGTATTTGTGACTATGACTTTTTCAACACGTTCGACTTCGTCACTCTTCCTCAAACTCTACTCAATTCATGGGATTTGCAGTAACTTCCAACGCCCGAATTTATGCCACTTATGCATTCATTCTTTTGAAAGTGTTGGATAGGATTGTATCATTATTCCTGATACGACTCTAGATCCTCGCCTTTATTTTTATATTTGTCTCTGCTTTATCATAAAGAGAATGGCAACTCTATGCTCTCAAGTATCCTCTTCTGTAATTACAAACTTGAGGTGTTTCATTTTGTATATTCCAGACATGTTCTTAGGTATGCCTAGCATAACTCATATTATTTCTAATTTTTTAATTTTTATATATGATATATCAAGTTAATCTTGATTGGATTGCTTTAGACTTTAGGGAAGAGTTTGATTCCTTCATGTAAAATAATAATAATTTTTTTTGAAAGTCTCTAGTCCACTACACCTGAATCGCCTACGATCAGTCAACTTGGTTCATTGGTCTGGCTCGCTCTTTAATACACGCCGCTTTTCTATCGTTTCACTTCAACTGGCTGGTATACTTTTTCGACAAGAACACTTTGAGAATAACACAAATACTCATCGAAAGCCGAAAATAAAATAATTTTACCTAGCTTTTACCATTTTCACCCGTCTCTCTCATAAACATGCTTAGATTTTGGACTTAGAAAGTAATCAACATGTCCGCCATGCTTCTTGATTTCCAAGTAAGATTTAAAATAGCTTTAATGATTCACAGCTTCAAAGGATAGGAGCTTGAAATGGAAAAGATGAGCCCAACATTTCAAGAAAAACATTATCTTGTACTTCTTCAAGATGGCCCAAAGACTTCTTACAGTGAGATTGTTTTTGAAAACCCTTAAAAATTTAAAGGAAGAAATGAATATATATATAGGGAGGAAAGTTTTATATTTTGTAATACTACAAGGATAAAATGAGTGATTATATTAGGTGGAGCAACCAAATAACTAAAATCCCAAAAACCTATACCCAATTCAAGAACTGAATGATTCCCAAAATGGGATCCAAGTTTTAGCATATACATTAAATGACCAGTTGATAGAAAAAAAATGAAGGAATAAAGAAAAGAGTTTATGACCAAATATATTCTCAACAGAGCTGCATGCTCATATGCTTACAAATGACAGAAGAACAGAAGAAGAAAAAATGGGAAAGACCAGTTGAATCCTCTAACAAATACAATGCAGAAATATCTGCTCATACTGTATTCTCCTTCACTTTGTGATAAGGGAGAATAAAGAATCTAAAACTAGGTAAAATTTGAGATCACAGGGGGAGAAGCAGCTACAAAAAAAGCAGCACACTCCCCCATTAAAGCATTAATCCAGTCTTCAAAATCTGATCCAACCAGACCACCACCTCAGCAATGGTAGGACGTTCATCGGGATTTTCCTTCAATGCAAGCTCAGCTACATCAGCTAGCTTCAGAAGAGGTTCGACATTTCTTGGCAGAGGAACATTGTGATCAATAATGGCAGCTGCCTTGCCCTGCTTTACCAAAGGAATTGCCCACTCAACAATTCCTGGAGGTGTAAAATCCCTGACATAAGCTTTTCTTCCACTCAAGATCTCTAATAGAACAATATCAAAATTGTAGACATCACTCTCCATATCTCCTCCATTTAAGTATTTGTCATTAACACCAAAAGCCTGGGTCTGTAATTCTTGGTTCTATTCAGCGTCCAAAAGAATGTTTGAGGTCCCTCACATCTCTGTGAACAATTGAGGAGTGACTTCCTTGTGGAGGTACTGAGCCCTCTAGCTGCCTGCAATGAAATCTTTCAACCTCAGGCGTTCCACCAATGGAGAGAGCTTCCTATGGAGATGATCGTGCAGTGTCTCCATGAGGCATGAACTGTATACTAACAGCCCTCTCCCATTTCAGCACAATAACCCAACAAATTCACAATATTGCTATGCCTAATGTTGCATAGAATTTCCAGTTCTCCTTCAAAGTCCCTGCTGTTGGTATGAATTATGGTAGCAGCATTAGCCCTCTTGACTGCTACTTGCCTACCATCTGCAAGGATGCAGCTTGTACACAAAGCCATAGCTTCTCGACCAAGCTCATTGAACCTCTTGAACCCGTTTGTGGCATCTTCTTTAGCCTGAAAGCCTGAAGACCCAGTTGTTCCAACACATGGGGTGACAGGGAGAGGGGGTTGTGACTCAGGGCTGGGCCGGCTTCACCACGGGTTTGCTTACACAAGAGATGCAACATTTTTTCTCTTTTCTTCGTTCTTACAGACTTAGTCCATCCTAGGAAGAAGACAACCTATAGTCAAACTAGTATGGAACCCAATGCAGACGATCCAATAATGAAGATCAGTTTCTTCATTTCATGCCGTGCCTGAGGTGAAAAAATCTGATGAAGGAGGAAGACCACAGACATCCCAACAAGAGCGCCAGTTCTGGCAGAGAGAACAAGCAATGCACATCCTATCTGGCATTTTCACTACAAACACTAGACGGGAAAAGCCTTCGGAACAATTTGATCCATTAAGGCAAGCAGATTTTCAAATCCTTTTCTAACACACAAGCTCATCAAATCCGGCTCATTGAGTATGCTCGCATTGAATGCAAATTTCCCATCGCCACATCCACCTGATGAACAAAGTCCAGGACTGCATAACTGCAAAGGAGGATTATAATCCAGAGTAGACTGCAGATGAAGAGCACCCCAGCAATCAAGAATCAAGTCAACTTCTCTAACACCACAAATGGTAAACCAGAAGATGTAATTGTACAAAACCAGATCCCCCTTGGGAGGCTGCATCATCAATATTCCCCCAACATTGGACTCCATGATCATCCTTAGGAACACCACAGAAGTGACTGGCCCGGGCAGATAAACTGACAAAATTAGCTCCTTACAGGTGGAGCCCAAATTCATCAGCATCACCTCAGCATTTTACTTCACTATACACACTGAAATCCTACAAACTGAACCCTCCCTGAAGCTAAGGTTTCAAAGTCCCCAGCAATGGCTGACACGTCTGGGCCCCAGATTTGGGGGTCCCAGCATTCAACCCCACCATTACTAACTACACCACAGCCAAATCCTTCACCAGACACAATCTTCTTAAACCCAAGGCTCAACGTGCGGATCATGAACGAAGAATTTTTCACAAAAACTCGCGGTCGTTACCATCCATAAGTGTTTGATTGTACCTCCAATAATCAACATTACCTTGATTAATACTGAATAATAAGATCCTCTCTAATGGCACACACGTGATTGGATCCAGCTGCAATTCTGTATATAGGAAGTAAAACCGAAACCCTAAGGAACAAGATCTCTACTGATTTGACAAGTCCCAGCACAGTGCCTGAGAAGTGTTCGGACGTAATGCTGCACATAAACCCCTCGCCGCCGGAGAGAGAGGCCATTGAGGAAGAGAACTGATATACGGTGATAACAAAGACGACGACTCCGTTTTGCTCCTTCGTCAGCAGGATTCTTCTGGCTTCCCGCCCGATCAATGGCAAAGAAACCATTTTCACCGAATGCAGCCGCAATTGGGGCCATAGATCCATACCCAGAAGCAGGAATGAACAACAAAGAAAAAAGCAGAGAGAACAAAAATGGCGAGCAGGGGGAGAAATGAGAGAGCCGCGTCAGGAACAGGATTATCACTAGGCTTATCGGGAATCTTGCATTAGGTACTGGAAGGCATATGTTGATATTCTATTGATTGAAGTTGCATCAGTAAACTGTGATGAATATGGAGTTCCGGCCATTGCTGATAGTTCACAGTTTGCTTGGAGTTTCAGAGGTCAAACCCCAACTCCCTTGAGAATGAGACCCCCCATGACTATCAGCAGTTAATACAAGTTGTGGAGTGGAGATCGGAAATTGGAATGGAGTGATGGACAAGTTGAGATTCAGTTTCCATTTGTTGTTTTTAAATTTTTTTTTATTGCTCAGCAAGCTTGTAACAACATTATTCATTACTAGACCCACCCACCCAGCTGTATGAATCCAACTCCCAACTTCCTTGTTTCAAGAAAAAACTCCAAACTTAAAGCAAATAAATTTACATTTTGATAAACCAAATCGAATGATACCCAAGGTTTAATAATGTTCAAATTTTGTTAAGATGATAGAAAATGGAATTGAAAAGATCTCAAAATGATTATTGACATGAAGATGGATGGAGAAAAGAGGCCAAGTTAAGTAAGGTGGAACAAGCTGGGATGTTTTTCAAAAATAATAAATTAATTAAAAAAATTCTTGAAAAAGTGTGATTTGAAAACTAATTTTTGAAAAAGTGTGGTTTGAAAACTAATTTTAAGTATAATGTAGTTTTCTCCACATAAGCTTGACACGTGGGATAAAGCTTTAAAATGTGGGTTTTGAAAAGTAAAAAAAACTAAGAGAAAAACTATTTAAAATGTGTCTTTTCACAAGACATTTTCAGTTTTTTGAATTTTTAGAAGGTGTATTTTCAAAAGACACTTTTAATATAATATTTCAATACTTGTAAGATTATTCAAAAACACTTTTAATTTTTCGCTTTTAGAAATTCATCTCTTCAAAAGCTCTCAATATAAAATAAAAATTTTAAATCACGAACGTGTTTCTTCAAAAACATTTTTCAGATAACATTTAACAATTTGGGTAACGTCTTCTTCAAGAGACACTTTCGATTTTTCAAATTTTTTGAAAGTATTTCTTTAAGATACACTTTTAGTATAAATTCAAAAATTTCAAAATAATGAAAGTGAATCTTCAAAAGATGTTTTTAGCTTAATCATTAAAAATTTTAAAATAAAAGAGCATGTGAGCTAATATAAAAGTGTCTCTTCAAGCAAACACTTTACTCGTACAGACATACAAAAAAACCCAATCCAATAAGACCACAGACGATGATACAACTTCGAATCCATACCTGTAGATCTATCCTGACGATCTCAATAAAAAATGATTCATCGCAGATACTCAATCCCTCCAAGTCTTCATCGTATTCCCCAATGCCAAACTAGAATAAGGAGTGGCTCTCTTCGCGGCTCTCCTTCGACTCATTGCCTCAGGTTTTTTCTCTTCCTTCTTAGAGGCCGCCTAAATACTAAGATATAACAGCTACTATGAAGGGGACCTAAAGACAAATAAGATTTCAGGCTCCCAATGTAAATATATGAACTTATTTACATTAATTATAATTCACTCCACTAAAGAATCATGATTACACTCCCTCACTTATTCGAAAGTATAATTCGAGCCATTCGTTATTAAATACTTATTAATCTCACCATGCTAAGATTACATATACTGTTTCGATTAAATTAAATACTCACTACCTATTTAATTAACATATGATAATCACATCGGTATCTTCCACTTAACTTACTGATATATCGATTAAAAATCTACCGGTAGTGGTTTGACATAATCAAACTTATAAGTTTCGTGCAGATCATCGATCCAATTAATGCGACGCTTGATTCCGTTAATACCACATTCACTATACAATTAACGCAGCTATCCAATCATCGAGATTATTGATCTTATAAAGATTTCACCTTATGAATAAAAATAACCAATTACTAAAATGCACATGTCTATTAATTATCTCAAATTAAGAGTATTAGTATTCATAAAAAACCAATATGAGGTATTAATTATTTTATGTGTTAGTATAAATTAATTACCCAGTTGGTCATGTTCAATACACACGAAGTGCGTATTAACACAAAGAAGCCAATCCAAGCTCCATTCCTCGTAGGGCCACACGCACTCCATCAAGCTCATACTAACTTACCAACGCAGATCAAATTTATTTGCATCATAATCAATAACTTATAAGAACCTACGATTTGATCTTCTACGATGTTTCTAACTCTACATATCAAATCATCTACTATGTAGAATAAAAAGACACACATGCATGATATTTAACATAAACATAGCTCATGTAGATTCTCATTAAAAATGAAAATAATAAAATTTTATTAAAATAAAATAAACATTCATAACAATAAAACGACTTTCAGATATATAAATTCTGCACAAGTGACACCGCTCTAAGTGACACCGCCTAATGTTGGGTTATTTGATTCTCATCTTTGTGCCTTTCACCTCTAATCTAATTTTATATTCAACTATTATTAAACAATTACATACTAAAGCTTATAAAAATTTGTCATTTCCTTTTTTTTATCCACATGAGGGAAGACTTCAACTATAATTTTGCTTGATTTATAGAGATCGGTGAAGAAAATCCAAAAATGTAGCGATTTTTTTTGGATGATTAATAGAATATTGATTTTATACTGCTAACGTTGATAAAAGCAACAAATGAAGCCACTTTCATTTATTACTATGACTACGGTGGAGAATCTGAAAAGTAATAAGGGAAAAAGTAATAGGTAAAAAAAATATTAAACCCAAAAGTAGTAAGTAAAAAAAAATTAGAAAAATGGGATTGTCTCTTGTTCGATTTCATCGTGAAAAAAATAAAAAATAAATATAATTCGACTTCCTCAAAATTTTATATATTTTAAAATTCTCTTAGTCTATATATCATGTAGAAAATAAATAAAATGGGTTTAAATAAATATAATGAATTAATTTACTAAGCTTAAACCTATTTTTATTTTCCTCTAAATTTTATTTCCTTCCACATTTTTCTCTCTATTTTCTTTATTTATTACTTTTTAGGTTCCAAATGAAATCTATGATAGTCGTCTTTTTGTTGAAATATAATTAGTTTTAATGCGCTTAAAGACACATTAATTACTTGAGAACTTTTTAAAGTAAATGATTTATAGAAAAACCTGATTCAGTATTTATTAAACTCCGATCCTTGGTGTGGCTCTGGGCTGTCCCTGCACACTTTCTCTTATTTGTTCTCTAGTTTAGCCCATTTTCCATTAGGTGATTGTTTTGTCATTCTTCATCTGAAATCACTCATTTACATCTCTTTATATCATTTTCAGTCTCAATAAAGTAGTTCTTTCATACATATATGAGTTCTTGATTTGTTTTTTTGTGATTTTGTCATCGACTTATTGCGACATATGGCTGCGCTGCCTTGCATGACGCTTCGTTTTCATCTGCTCTTTATTACTGCTTATTGTAACGTTTGACGATTCAGATGACAAAACATATTCGATCAGACAAAGACAACAAATCAAATCATGGTCGTCAATATGTTACAGAATTTGAGTTTTATATATTCTAGTCATTATAATATTATCAAATGTATATAGGCTTAGAGCTGATTAATTATGCTATTAACTTGGATTTTGCGTTATCTTCTAAAGTTTTTAAGGAATTTTATTATGTATTTTTATTGAATATATTGCTAGTTTTAATTAATAAAATTATCTCTTAAAAAAAACCCAATCCCCGTTATATGAGCCACAAAAAGACTGAAAAGATAAAAAAATAAAAATAAAAAAAGGGATTAAAATATAAATGAAAAAAGTTTAAATACATGCCATGAAATCTCATTTAGGCCATGTTTAGTTGTGCAGATAGCTTATTTACCACAATTAGTCCTTATAAGCTACTTGGTAAAGACTCTAATCACCTAGCGATAACTGATTAGGGATAAAAACTATAAATTGTAGCTTTTTGACCTGTCAGTAAAATAAATTTTCTTTTTTTTATCCTTTAACCCCTATTTACGTAATTTTAGGATTTTTATAAATTTTATAATTTATAAATTATATGAAATAATATGATTTTTTTTGCTATAAATTTATTTCATATTATATTTAAAAAAAATATGAAATTATAAAATTTATAATTAAAACTAATTTTATTTTATGAAATATTATTTATGGTTAAATTTGTATAATTTATATCATTTTTTTTTATGAAATAATATTATATATTTTGTATGGCTATAAATTTATAAAATTTATTTATGGTTATATGAAGTAATATAGTAAATTTATCACCATAAAAAAAAATAATGAAATAAATAACATTTTAATGGTTATAAATAATATTATATTTTTATTCTTAAGTTGTAATCATAAGTAAAAAATTTTTATTTATGAAATTATAAATAACCATAAATATGAAATTTATTAATGAGTAACAATATTACAAAAAATAACCATAAAAATTTCATAAATTATTAACTATAAATTTATTTATTTATTTATGAAATAATATTATTTATGGTTGAATATAAAATTATTTCATTTTTTTTTAATTTATGGTTATAAATTTTTATAATTTTATATTATTATTTTTATTTTTGTCTCATTTTTCTATAAATACATGTATTGTTTTTTTAATTCTCTATCATGTAAGGGACTCGTGATTTTTACTATTACGCGCTTCCTACTTAAAAGTTTGCACTGCTTTCTTTAAAAAGAGTAAACAAAATAAGCAGTTAAAACTCTAATCGCGATCTACAAATGCGACTCGCGATAAAGAAAAATGCAGTGTATGAGAAAACCAAGTCTAGGTCCGAGGGTCGTTACTTATCTGATACATTTACTAAGCGCAGAAGACCCTTCTTCTAAGCCCCTAAAGTCGGGTCTCTACTAAACAAACTAAAAAAAATACGACTTCGACTAATCAACTAACGAATACCAAAGATAAACAATAACAATATAAAAGATGTACATATATATAAATAAATACTACAAAGCTTCGATGAGAAAATGCGTATTTCCTCGACTAAGATGTTGCCGCTTTACAATCGAAAACAATGTTAGTGCAATAACAAAATACAAACTATTCACATTCAATCAAAAATTGGTTATAAATCATATGTCAAATTATTTATTAAAATGATACATGGAAGGGCCCCACCCAAGCCCATTTATATGTTATACAAATTAACTCTCAAAGATTCCATTTTATAGGAATGCACTAACTACGTATTTTAAATTTTTTAAGTAATCGGTTTGAAATCAAGCATGAAATCAAAGCTTGAAGTTGAAATTAAATTTGAGATTTTTAGGACTTGAATTTTTAGAAATCGCGAATTTTCAAAATTTAAGACAGACAACTCGAATCTCAAATTAAGATTCGAAATTTAATTTAGAAAATAAGAAATTGAGAATTTGAAGTTTGAATTTGGACATTTGAATTTTAAAAATTAAGAAATGAAAATTTAGGAACTTTAATTTTGAAATTTGGGAATTTATTAAATTAAGGGTGGATGATAGTTCATATGTTAAGGAAAATAAATAGAATTAGTTAAAAACCACACAACCAATTTAATTAAATAAACAAAAGCAACAACATACTATAAGGAAAATAAAGCACATATTACTTATAAATTAAATGACTAATTAACAATAAATTAAATATATATACAAGACAATTTATTTAAAAATTACTATATAAAAAAGAAGAATAAAAAAGAAAAACAAGAAATTTACCTAGGACGGGCAAATGGTCAGAACCGAGTCCTTTCAAGTCAGACGCTCCGCAGCCAAAAGCATTGTCTCTCCCAAAATTATCCCTGAGCCAAGATTTCCCCTAAGGCTATCAAACCTTTAAACTGGAGACCTGCTAGGACTTCCTCTAACTAATGGAAGACCCATAGTCTCATAAAGAAAATAAACTTACGGAATTAATAGGGCCTAATTAAGCCACGCCTTAATTTATTCTCCAAAAAAATTTAATTACAACACAGGCCTCCCACTCTGTGGGAAGGCCTATGGTTCTTTTTTCTCTCCCCAAATCATGAGAGGCCCCTTTTATAAAGTGGGGCAGAGCCTCTCCCTGTTTACTTCCACGCGGATTGCCTCCCACAAATGTTAAACTTAAGCCTTAAAATCTGGGCTCACACATATCTATATATGTAAATTAACCTTAACAGCATTATCAAGCAATAATTTAAGATCCGCTTTGGTTGAGTCGATTGCCAATAGCCGATAGTCGGGTAGGTAGCCGGGTAAAGTTGATAGTTGGTAGTTGACTATAAATTCATCGTTTGGGTAAAATAACCGATTAAAAGTAACGTATTGAATGTTAATTTATATATATATAGACATGATAGAGAAATAAAAACAATGCACATATATATATATATAAAGAGACAAAAATGAAATTATAAAAAATTTATAACTATAAATAAAAAAAATATGATATAAATATTTATTTAACCACAAATAATATTATTTCATAAATAAATAAATTCTGTGGTTATAAATGTAACGCTTCTAAAATAACCTAACAGCTTTATAACATATTTAGTAGATAAAATAAGTTACACTATATTTTTCCGAATTTATATTGTTAAAGAAAAAAATGATAAAACCTAGAAATTATAAAAGAATTAAGGTTAAATTGGTAAAATAAGTCAAAATAAGGACCTAAGGGTCATAGATGAGAAGTGATGTGCCAAGATGGAATAAGGATAATAAGCGAATAGCAAATGAAAGAGAAAAGAATGATTAAAATGCAAAATGAGAAATGAGGAAATAGTGTGCTAATTCAAACAAGGCCTAGCTGGTTTCAGCTAAAAACCAAAATCGGGTCTTTGAATAGAATTTCTCATTTGGACATATCTTTCACATTGGAAAACTAGGGCAATTCGCTGAGAGTATAAGAGAGGAGACTGTTGACTTTGTGCTCTCCAAGGATTTGAGCCAAACAAAGAAGAAGGAAGTGAAAAGAAAGAGATTAAAGGCAGGAAACTAACCCTAACCCCTTAATGTCAGAGCCTGGGTTTGATGAAAACCCCAAATCGTAATAGAAGTGTTTTAAATGGTTGTAGATCAGTTTTTGATTGTTTCGGGTTAAGTTTCAAAGTACTTTTGGATAAGGATTGGTTTTGAGGAATTTTTGTATAAATGAAATGTTGAAGTTTTAGGGCGATGTCACAAAATTTTCCAAAACCTATATTTCTTTGTTTTTGGCCATTACTCATCCAAATTGAGTGATTTAAATTTTAGGTAAATTAGGACTTGTAGGGAAACAAATTTCCTTAAAATAAGTAGAGTCTCACCTGGGACCTCATTAGACCTAAATTTGTCGAAGTGAGGCTCATTGGGCAAATTATAGTTCGCTTTGGTACAATTTGGGTATTTGGAATAGTTTTGGTATTTAGGCCATAAGTTGAGTTTTACTCATCTAAATTGAGTTATTCAAATTTCTGAGTAAACTAGATTTCTATGAGAACAACTCTCTCAAAAGGATATTCAAATTTGACCCTATCGACCCGTAAATTTGTCAAAGCGTAGACTCTATTTTCTGGGCAAATTTGTTTGGCTGAGATAACTATGTTTTGGAACAATTTTAGTATTTAGGTCATAAGTTGAGTTTCACTCATCCAACCTATGATTCAAATTTTGGGCAAACTAGACTTTCAAGACAACAAATCTCCTTGAAATAAGTGTATTCAAATTTGACCCCATCGACCTAGAAATTCGTTAAAATGAAGCCTCTATTTTCGTAAATTCGCTATGTTTTGAAAATAGAGTAGTCTCTCGCTTGTTTTGTCATATCTTGAGTTCCAAGGTTCGAATTTCATGATTCCAATTTTTTGAAATAAAATAGATTTATAGGGGAACAATAGGACTTGAAGGAAGTTGGGTAAAATGTGGCTCATTTGTTCCAAAATATTTATTTGAAGGAAGCAGAAAATAACCCTAACTAGAAACCTAAACAAGTCAACTAATATTGTTCTCTAATTGTGATGGATTAGGGTTGGTGATCGAGAAGCCTCGACCCAAGAACGAAATTCGAGGATAGGAATCGAGAAAGCCACAACCTTTGGGTTTGTTTTCCATACCTCTCTTATTTCAAGTTTTGTGATTGTTGGTTAAAATGATTTTCAAGAATTGCATATGTGATTTGTTTTAAGCTTTATTTGAGAAAATTGATTTCAAAATGCATTGACATAAAAAAATAAAAATAAAAAAATTGCATGAGCATCAAATGTATTATTTGGGTATAAATATATGTACACATTGTAAATTAATATGGACCGAGAAATTTTAATACCTTTAATAGAATGTTATCTCAATATATTCGAGTTATTGATAAATTGGCATACTCAATAAGGGTCAAATTAGCAAGACTGGTGAACGAATGAAATATAGTGGCATACCGATCCAGAGCTCCAATGAGACAAGACTGGTAGGTGTACACACAATGATTTTAAATAATTAGTCAATACTTCAAAGAGGGACCGCATCGTGTTAAATGTTTTTTTTTCTACCATTGTAGCCCAACCGACGTTACATGATTCAAGTATCCCAGGCACCGAAAGAAATGGTTAATCTTTGCTATGCAAAATTATAAGTAAATGTGTGAATGCATGATTTGAAAGGAAATGAAATATTGCATATGAAATTGTATACTTTGAAGTGATCAAAAATGATTGTAAATGAAAGTATGTAAAGTACAATATATATATAAATGCAGATATTATACGGAAATTCATTGAAATTGTGCCAAAAACATTATTTAAAAGTCGTATATTTGTATTTAATTAAAATGAAAAGAGAATTGTGATAGAATCACTAAGCATGAAAATGCTAGCGATTGTTTTTGTTATCAGTACCATGACTTAGGGGACAAGAGCAAACACTCTGTGAGTTCGTAGCCATTCGCTGAATCGCATGGAGTATGCAACGCTTTCCGTCTCATACTCATATATTACATTTTCATCCCATGACATTATTTGATCATTTTATAATGAAACAAAAATGTATAAATTTTTATGGGAAGAATATATTTGATTTATTTCAGGGAGATGAACTCGAAATGTTTTGTTAATGATAATGTTGAAAAGCGCATATATGCCATATCGACGAAAGTGTTAATTGACAAATGATGGGTCATCTAACCTAAATGACATGCGATATTTATTTCACAATATTCGAAATGTGTATATATGGGTGTAATTCATCCCATATCCCCGATCCTAAGAATCTCTCCCGCCAGTCAAGTAATTTTGTTTGGCCAACAAAAAGTTATGAAAATGTTATGGTTATTTTTGGTAATATTATTTATAATTTTATGATATAAGTGTCATATTTATTGTTATTTATAATTTTATAAATAAAAAAAAATTATTTATGGTTATTTATAATTTTATAAATGAAAAAAATTGTTTATGGTTATAACCATAAATAAAAATAATATTGGCTATAACCATAAAAATATTATTTATTTCATATATTCTTTTTTTTATTGGGGTGGATAAATTTTCTATATTATTTCATATAACCATAAATAAATTTTATAAATTTATAACCATACAAAATGTATAATATTTAAAATTATTTATAATTTATATAATGTATAATATTATTTCATAAAAATGACATTATAAAAATCTAACTTATAAATAATATTATTATATAAAATTTTAGATTTATTTATGGTTATACTTGTAATTTCATATTATTTTTTAATGAACATATAATATGAAATAAATTTATAAACTACAAAAAGTTCACATCATTTAATATAATTTATAATTTATAAAAATCCTAAAATAAGTAAATATGAGAGAAAGATAAAAGGAAATTTGATATTTTAATAATAGCAAATTAGAAAAAGGCTACAATTTGTGCTTTTTTATCGGAGGCTATTTACCCTTGATCAACTATTACAAATGATTGCTAATCTTATCGTCAGTTCACACAAAAGTTGACTTATATGGGTGAATGAGCTATCAATTCCTCCAATCAGCTCAACCAAGTAGGTTTTTATAATTATCTACCAACTATCAGCTATCTGTACCAGTTATCAACTACCAACTATCAACTACTTAATTGTTAGTTACTATTGGCTATTAATTGAACCAAACATGCCCTTAGCATAAGTGGTTTTTTTTTTCTAAAACTGGTTAGCTCTAGGACCCATTTTATGATTTCAAATGATGGAAAATATTTGTTTTAAGAAAGGAAAAATTGGTAGGGAACAAACTGAGATTTGAAGTAATCACATATGGGTTCTTAAATGTTATGAACATCCAATGACCAAAAGTTGATTATTAACACAGAGATGGGAGTGGGAAGTACATAGGGCCGTACCCTCATGGCCAGATGTGGGGGGACATGTGACTGAATCTTGGAGAAAGTGGGTGTGTTTGATTTAATGAATTAATGAATTAATGAATTAATGTTAATGATGACACCACCTATGAATATTGGTCAATGGAGGAGACAGCAGCCACATCCCCTGCTGAATAAACATTAGATTTTAGCTAAATGCATGGAGATCGCACACTTTTTTTCATCCCACTTGAATGGACAGTCCTGGCGTACCACAAATATTAAACTATAAGTTAAGAATTTGATTTGAAAAATATGCTACAGAAGTTCATATATTCAGTTAAATTGGTAGAATATTCAAAGCTAAAAAATATAGGATATCCAAAAACGGAAGATGTCCCATGACACAATCCAAGGCTTATGTTGCCTCTATTGATCATCGCACCAAGACCTTGCTGCCTATTCGAGTGCTAGTCATCACAAGATTGCATATGATCTTTTAGGTATTCATATCTCAGCCATCGATAGGTACCTCATGGCCATTCCAGCCTCCTGATGCCTACTCATGATGCCCCATGATGCCTATTCATACATATCTAAAATGACCATTAGCAAGTCGGTCACTCCAACCAAGGATAAAAAATCGGACATATCAATCAATATTTCGTTTATCAGTAGAGGTCGATACAATATCCTTAATTGATAATCAACTAGTAATTTTTTCAACCATTTATTGCCAATTTCGGAGATATTTTGGCGATATTTCCCTATTTTTCGGCCTTAATTTCGATGCCACTTAAAAATTTTGAAATTTGTTGTATGAGGGTTTCAAGCCTTGCCCAAAAATGTGGATTAACTAGCTCTCCTCCACCAAACTATGAATGTTTCTAAGTGCAATTTGTTATTATATTTCCTCTTATTATGAATATTTTTAACAAATAAAATATTTTATATAAATCAAAAAAATAATTTATTTCTTATTTTAAATATCATGAAATATATTTTAACAAAAATAATTGAAGTAATAAAATAAAAATAATTTATTTGTTAGTAAATAAATAAAAATATAGTTTAGGAATTTCAAATATTTTTTCAAAAGTTAATTGATATTTGTTATAGAAGATTATAAAATGCAAATCAAGACGAATATATTTCTCTCTTGCATATGAGAAAGAGAAGTATGTAGATATATAATTAAAGGAGAAAAAGAGAGAGAGAGAGAAAAGAGAAAGATACTCATCATATGAACTCCTTGATACTTATCAGATAGGAGAGGAGCCTTTGATAGTTAACAACAACCCTCCCATTACTCACTTTAAATGAAGAGTAATGAAGGTGTATTGAATGTGGTCATTCACAATTAATAAAGTCCATTGCATGTGCTCATTCACCACATTGTAATAAATTTACATTTACAGAACTCCCCCTTGAATGATCATCATCAAGACATGCTTCATTAAAATCTTACTAGTAAAACCGAGCGGGATAGCCTAGCAAAGAAAAAATAGTACAATATTTTTATGATCTCAGAAATTGTTTTTCGCTTGTTAGCTGTTTCGTTAAAAACCTTGTCGAGAAACCCAATGGGACAAAACCCGGATGAAGGAAAAATAGCATGCATACCAACATCCCTGTCATAACCACTCTCCCCTCGTGCCGATATCTTTGCCTGCACATTCCAATCTTGTATATTAGCTTTTGAATGTTGAGGTTGGAAATGACTTTGTGAATAAAACCCGCTAGATTATCACTTCTGAGCGTATTTGTTAACATCAATTTTACCATTTTTCTAAGTCAGGTATGTGAATTTGAAATGTGTTTAGTTATATCTCCTTGTTTAACCTCTCGATATGTGCACATGTGATTATCTTCAAATAGTGTTGTCTAATGTCTTTGGATAGAAAATGGTTCACATAAGTCTAAATATGGGTTGATCATTTATCTTAGTTGGCGATATTATTCACAACTTGCTTCGTGAATTGCTATAATTTCTGAATGATTCGATGATGTGGCCGGCACGCTTGCTTAAATCTCCGAAATAAGAGGTTCCATTACAATTAAACACATACCCTGTTTATGATCTGTCTTTATGTGGATCTGAAAGGTGTTCTGCATTAGTATGTCCAAACAATTGCTGCTTTGATTCCTTTGCATAAAATAAACCTATACTTGGCTAATTCTTGAGGCAGTATAATATATGCTTGATACAATTTCCAATGTCTTTGTTGAGCAAAACTATACTTGACTAATAAAATTCGACAAGATAAAGCAATATTTAGGTGAGTATAGTTAGCAAGATACATAAGTGCACAAATGACACTAAGTTATGGTACTTCAGGACCAAGTAATATTCACCATTTTCAGAAGGACGACATGGGTCCTTTTTCACGTCAAGTGAACAGACAACCATTGGAGAACTTAATGCGTGTGCTTTATCCATATAAAATCGCTTTAAAATTTTCTTAGTAAATGCCGATTGGTGAGCCAAAACTCCAGTAGAGAAATGCTCGATTTGCAAGCTAAGACAAAATTTTGTTTTCCTAGAGCTTTCATCTCAAATTTTCTTTGTTTTGTGAGCTCCTCAATAGTCCTGCAACAAGATTTATATTATCAACATACATAGCAGTAATCAAATCCAATTTTCGATTTCTTGATAAAGATGCATGTAAGCATATAAGAGTCTATCTTTCTGCCGATAAATACTGCTAAGGCGACAGGGCTCACATGCATCCAACTTGCTTCAATCCATATAGAGATCATTGTAATTTGATTGAGCAAATGCTAAGAGAGTTTGTACTATTTGCTTCAGGCAATTTAAATCATTAAGGGATTTTCATATAAATGTCATTATCTATGGATCCATATAAATAAGTTGTAGTGACATCCATTTAGACGTATATCCAATCCTTAGAGATTGCTGCTTATTGAAAAGCGAAAAGTTATCGCTATCATGACAGAGAATATGTTTCCTCGTAGTTATCGTCTGGGAGAAACCTACTACTAATCACGTTTATATCTTACAGATCTCATTGTTTTATCGCGCTTTTCTTACAACAAATTACCCATTTATACCAAATGTGCTCACACTTTAGGTGTTCGACTTATGTGTCTAAAACTTCTCGCTTTATTAATGAGTTTGACTCGGCTTCGCATATCTTCTTTCCATTTTGGCCAATCATTTCTATGTCGACATTCTTCCACACTTTGTGGTTCGGGATCCTCATCATTTCTTATGATGTCTAAGGCCACTTGGAAAGAAAAAATATTATTGATAACAAAATCATTTTGATCCCATTTATATCCCTTGTGCACATAACTCATTGAGATCTCATAATTTTTAGGCACTTATGCCTTTTTAGGGGCTATTTCTTTATCTCAAACATCTTCATGAGTTTCTTGTTCATCAGATGCCTCTATAGGGTTTCTTCACTATATGTCTCTAGCTGTGGTCTTTGTTTACCATATCTCTGGCTTGAGGCTTTGTTACCATATGTCTCGTCGCCTTTGTTTTATATTTGCTCTCTTTGGGCATCAATTTTTCTTGTGTTCTCTTTCGAGGAGTTAAGTCTTTGAGCTAATAAGTCTCCCTATGCTTCGTATGTATTTGTGACTCATTTGCAATTGTCCTCAGTATCAACCAGGTCGAGCACGGTATCTGTGATAAGGTGACTTCATTACTTTTTTGTATCAATAATGCATATGGTAAATCATTTGCGAGATTTTGCAAATGAATCATCCTTTAACTTAATTCACATTGATTTGTATGAGGATCAAATGAGACATTGTAGATGCATTCAAGTAATTTCATTGTTCTTTGGAACCGACTTTTCTCCCCTAATGATGGATTACACTCTTATTAAAATAATAATCCGCAAACGGGTCAGAAGTGAACATCTCCAATTAAGGGTTCAAGGCATCTATGATGGATGGAAATCAAAACCTACATAAATCCCGCCTTCGCTAGGACCTATTTTTAGTGCGCTGTGTGTATCAGAAGATAAACCGCACAACCAAAAGATTCGCAAACGGTAAATATTCACATTACTTAATACATAAGTCAGGAAGGGGGTATTCATGGTAAGCTATCGGTTTAATATGAACCAAGTTTCAGAAGCATGCATAATAGCATGTCCCCGTGCATAAGTCGACAATTTGGCTCAGATTAGTAAGGGTCGTGCTTACTATTAATTGAAGACGCTTTGATTTAGGGACTCGAACTGTTGGTGTGAGTATGAGCAACAGATGTTCAACATTTATTCCAACCCATGCACGCTAGTAAAGGCTCAGAGGTAACCCATCGGGGCATTGTCAAGTCTTCCGATAGTCTTAATTGATAATCGTGAACCGAGCTCATAATTCGATCATTTGTACAGTCTAGCAAAAGCAACATTGTAAAAAGAAGACAAACATGCAATTGAACACCCCATGTAGGCATCTATTAAGACTATAAAGTAAAGGAAGGTCCATGAGATGTATGTGTCCACATATATCCCACATTCTTTCTAAAAAGACCTGCACTCAAATGACTTTGCTAAAGGATGGTCCAACTATCAATTTACCTTTGAGCAAGCAAGACATGAGTATTCATCGGGCAAAAAGAATCTTTCCTGGGTTTCTTAGTAGATGCCCATTTAAGTGTTCTATGACTCGCATCATTGAAGACCTAGGTGACTCTAGCCTGTCATATTGTTGTGGGTACTTAGGTTGGGGCTTATTAGTGAAAAATATAGTATAATTCATGATTTTAATGCTAACTAAGCACCCTTCTTACTCATTTTCATGTATAACCCCCTATATTTGTGTATTTTTTAGAAATGAAGAAAATGAGATGAAAAGCAAGCGATTTGGAAAAAAAATTGAGCAAGTTATGCAAGGAAGAGGTCAGAGTTGTGACCACAGTTAATGCACTCAAAACTTGTGCACAAAGTCTCACGTGGTCACATAACCTCGTTTTCATCAAATACTTTAAGTGTGGTTGCGATTTACATTCACGACCACAACATAATCCTACAACAATTTTGTATTCAACTCTCTACGTGGTCATGACTATTGCAACCAGCTTAGCCCGCCATTTCCATTTTTGGGCCTGTTTTTGCCCAGTTTTCGAGGTGTATTTATGACTTTTGTCACACATTTCTAACATTCAAACTTTGAGAAAGGGGAGGCTCTTCAGATTTTCCCTCTTCAAGCTTGCTCCATTTTCAGATTAGGTTTTCTATAGATTCTTAGATTTAGGTTTTATTTAGAACAACTTGACTTGTAATTAATTATTGCTGGGAAGCATGATCTTGTAGAGTGTGGATTTCAACTTGGATCTAGAGATTGAAGTCATTTGCAGTTTAAACCCTGTTTTGTATTTCTCTCTTTTTTCATTCTTCAATTTCTGCAGTTTTGTGTTTGTTATTAACATGAATTTGTGGGTTTTGATGGTTGAAATGTTAAGCTAAATATTTCAGGGGTTGGTTATCGATTTGATGTTAGATTCATTTGATCTTTAGTTTGCTGATGTTTTATGCTTGATTTGTTTATTAGTGTTAATACTTCGATTATTATGTTTTCGCTAATCATACATGTCGAGAATCTATCTTTCGATCCTTTTAATAGGTGATCCAGACGCTGGATTACACAAGAAAAATGCAATCCTCTACTGCAAGGACATAAATGTAGACCAGCTGAGTTCCCGAGGAAATATTAAAGTATCGCCTCATCGACCTAGATAGACGTAATCGTGAATAGGTGGATAGTGCGAGAAAATACATGGGGAACATGGAAAGGGATCCTTGCATCACATCCTCGCACTAATTCGTTACAATTATTCATCTCGACTTTACTTGGGGATGAATCATTTAACATTGATGACAATAATCCAACCCTAGTTCCTCCCAAGTCGCTTCTCCCGGTTTTATTCAATTACTCTAGTTTTCACTAATCACTCTTTGTTTTTGTTTAGTTTGTTTATATTACTTTTAATATTTTCACAATTTTACCTCAAATCATTTAGAAACTCAGATTGTGAATTAATCTAGTAGCCGGGTACTCAATTCCTCACCAAAAACCACATCTTCTCTGTGGGATCGATATCTGGACTTTTTAATCCACTATATTACTTGTACGACCAGGCACTTATATCAGAATAGTTTTTAAGGCCGTTGTCAAGGAATGACAAGTCTTTGGTACCGTTGCTCCTAACTTAACAAGTTTTTGGTGTCATTGCCGGGGAAGGTACGATTTGGTATTTGATTGATATTTTACACAATAAAGTTTGCTAATTTGAGCAAAAATTTTCTTTTCCTATTTTCTATTGGTTTCTTATTTTTATTTGTATACTTTTTTTTTTTTTTTTTTTTGTATTTTTATTTTAGGTGCTTAGCATAAATGAACAATGAATCGATAGATGAGCGCCTATCCGCACTTGAGAAAAAGATTGACGCTATCTCAAACTTCATTGACCAACAAACTCAAAGAGCACCTCACTATCTCAACTACAATAGGGGTCATTACTTTCAACACCACAACATTATATCGAGCAACTATCATTCGCTGGAGGACATATGATGATTTCCTATAGTCGTACTCTAAAGTTATGAGGCCTAAGTTGGCACTATCAAGAACAAATCCAACAACCTTATGATGAAGAACAATTTTATGCCTATTGAATGAAATGAAGAAGGACCATGCCGCATGGAAGCCAATGAAAGATAAAGTCACCAATGAAGAAGCCTATGACAAACTTAGAAAAGTCAATCAAGCAACTGTACCTACGCGTTGCAGGAGCAATAATCAAGGCCACTCCCAAGCGACATAAAGGATGAGGACAAAAGAGAGAACAACTTTGTGCCTTTGAGTTTTGTGGGAGGAACTCCAACACCCAACATCGTCGAGGAGAAAAGGAATGAACTTCATAGTGAGGAAGTGCTATTAGGTGGAAAATAGGCAAGTCAAAGAGCAACATCTACTTTAAACAATTGAAAATGTTTTAGTTGGGATTGACAAGTTCAAATTTCTATCGACTTTGTGACTTTCGGGGCATGGAAGAGACCAATAAGTGTCATCTATAGGAAGATCTCCAATACTACAAGTCAAACATGGATCAGTAAGAAATATGGGGAGATGACCTTGCTTGTTGGTGAGGAAAAACTGAAGTTCAACTTATGAAGCCCCAACACGACATCCCGTGTCAGGAAAGGATGTAACAAATCTAATAACTATAAACCTGTTAACTTACATCATTCTAAACAATTATCTTGAAAAATATAAACTTACAAAAAAAAGTATAAATATAAATATATAAATTCATCATATTACAACTAACATCATACCTCAATTATCGAGTGGTCAACATATTCAATTACGTTATATACAAAACTTTTCATTGTTTTCAAAAATATATTTACATCATCTGAAAATAAACCAAAACATCATCGATGGGCACCCACGTTGTGTCAGTTTTTGTCGAGGGATGTCCTTACTATTACAAATTTCCTCAATACCTACACTGATAAATACATTACGTGCTGTTTTTATAGCTTTAGTGGGGATCCATAACATAGATCGACCACTATAACTATCGTTACAAACACATGTACAAATGCGTATCTAACTATACATAGACATATACATTTAACCATATATGACATAATACTCTAAACCATTTATCACTAATAACATTTCAACATAAGGCCAAATCATAACAATTCCACTAATTGATTTATTTGCATATTCATGACATTCATTAATCTTTAGCCTTAAGGGATTTATGCTTCATGTCTTATATCCCCTGTCATTTATAATTTCACAAGATTAAGCCATGTAATTTCCATATATTTTATGCCTTTTATAAACATTACAAAATTTCATCTCCATCTCTTGTCAGCTCACATATTCCAAAGAAGTGACCATGGATGAAATTGTATAAATCTTCAAGTACTATCAATCGTATGAGATAAGGATTTATAACCTGCATCAGATTGTATGACCCAAACGGGATCACTATAATGATCCAAACGGGATTCATGTTATCGACCCAAACGGGGCCACTATATTTGTAAACTGTATGCTGCAACATTGTTATCCTTATAGGCATGCCTATCTATCTAACTACCCTGGCCATAAGGGCATAATCTGCTTTATTATGTTTTCTTAACAATCTTTTAGATATCAAAAAACTATCCCATATAATATCTATTGATATCATGTATACTTCATGAGATATTCATTATCAAATAATTTATAAACATTTAATCAGACTTTTAATTCTTCATATAACAAAAATATACGTGTATTCTCTTTAGCTTTCATAACACATGTTATCATGATCATTCCACTATGATGCATTATTTCATATAACAATAAATTTATATAGCCTTTATACAATTTCAGTTTCCATAACCAATTATGCCTAAACAGTTCGAGGTAGCTCCTAAGTCCATTTCGACTACAATTTTTACCTTATAAACGGGATTGTTAGACAAAGTGATCTTCTAACCCAATATACCCATATGTCTTAAGTTTCCTATGGTTCAAAAAATCACGATCTGACTTTAATTCGAGATACTGGCCCTAATATCCTGACTACTCCTAGACGCCAGGATAGAATTGTTCCTTTGAAAACTCTAGGAACAATGGGAACCACTCAGCTATACTATACATTCAACATATTTTCAGCTAAGAGACTTAGGATTATCCTCAAATTAGAATCACCCAATTCAGAGGTCTCTAAGCCAAGATATGGCCAACAACCTCACTTTAGTGGCCTGGGGGAAAATTGACAAGATGTCCCTTACCAACCCTACTTCTCCTTACACCAATTTCTTCCTCTTTTGAAGAACCCAACAAACAACAAATGCTAAGCAATTCAAAATATACAACAAACCCAATAAGATTGGAAATCCCATACCTTTCTTGACAAATCTCTCAAACCTTAACTTCTCCTTCTCCTTGTTCCTCCTCTCCCTCCTCGTACCTTTCCCCGCAACCAAGACTTTAGAATGAGAAAAAATAGTGGGAGGAACCCTAAAGATCCGATTCCTCTTCTTCTTCTCTTCACCTGAATCCTCAAAGAACTCTCTTAAATGGAGAGAAAATTCTCTCCCAAGCCTTCGCCTATTTCTCTCCCTCCCCACCCCCCGTTTTGCACTCATCCGATGCGTTTTCTTAAGCTAAATGAAGACTTGCTCTAGAATGCACTTCGTGACTTTCTCTTATTGGTTCAACTTTTATTCTCTGTATTTAAATTTTCTTTCTCTTATTCATTTAGGCATACAACTTATCAAAATTATACACTAGCATATAAACTTATCACTTTATGCCAACTCAGCCCTTGATAGTAAAATTACCAAAATACCCTTTTTCACTCTTAACCCATAAATTTCCGAAAAACACAATTTGACTTCCATTTTACTTTAAACATGCCATAAAACTATTAGTATAATTTAGGTGTTGCTCTCCATTAAAAGAATTTCGCCATTGGAATTATACTTAAATTGAATAGTTGCGGATACTAAACTCATCGTTGTCTCTAGTCTCATGTACCTCCTCCATACCATGATGTTACCAGAGCACTTTTTACCAATGGTGCCCTCGTTTATTCCCAGAACTGCTTTCACTCCTCTCGAGCCAATATAACTTTCGCTCCTCATCATAGGAATAATCTCGATGCACT
This sequence comes from Tetrastigma voinierianum, assembly GCA_016808115.1. NCBI lineage: Eukaryota > Viridiplantae > Streptophyta > Magnoliopsida > Vitales > Vitaceae > Tetrastigma > Tetrastigma voinierianum. Next base: position 186,368 of record JAEQBH010003249.1, read on the forward strand.
TCTGCACCTCTTATGGCAGGATATGCGATTCATCCGATCGACATTCCGCAAAGATGTATTAATATGAAGACACAGCGACTCGCCAACTCTGTAGGAGATACACGACGCCAACGTCCGATTTCTTCAAAATTTATATGGGCTAATGAACTCGACTAATCTCATTTCCTTTCCACCAGTACTTTTTCTATAGATACTCTTCGTGGAAGACCGATTCCAACTCTTCATATTCAATATCTTTTCTCTTCAAATATATATGGTGACTTTCATCGACTCATCTGTAACCTTTAACTTTCAGCTAACAACCCGAACTTCCTCTCAGATCTTTTACTATAAGCCTGACCAATCATTTTATGTTCATTCAATTATGTCCAACATACAGGAGTTCTAGATTTTTGGCTATACAAAGCCTCATATGGCGCTGCATGCTAATGCTTGATTACAATCGTTGTTACAGAAAATTCCATCAACGAAATATACCCATCCTAACTTCCAAGAAGATCCATAACACAATCCCGTAACATATCTTCCAGCACTTGAATCAATCTTTCTGAGATTGCCTACTCATCTAATGGTGAAACAAATGGAATCGAGACGAGTACCCTTAGCCAGCCACTTAACTCCTTCAAGAATCTGATGTAAATCTAGTGGTCTGGGTCTAACACAATTGACAACTAACACTATGCACCGGGACAATCTCATCCACATATAACCAACTAGTCGATCCATTAATTAGCCACCTTTGATCAGATAAAATGGGGTCACTTTGTGTGAGCCTATCAACTATCACCCATACGTAATCATGGTCTTAAGGTGAAGTCCACACAAAATCCGTGGCAATACTATCCCATTTCCATTGCGGAATTGGAATGAGATTTAATAGACCGGATGGTACTTGATGTTCGGCTTTTACTTGATGACACAAAAATTTGGACACATAGTCCGTCACATCCCTTTCAGTCTATTTCCACCAATAACACCGTTTCAAATCATGGTACATCTTGTTACTTCAGATGCATGGTAATATTGTAGTATGAGTTTACATAACAACTTATTCCTTCAGCTTCATTATCAGTTGGCACACATAATCTATTATGGACTTACAAACTTCCATCTCTTTACTCAAAATCGGGCCTTATCAATCATCCTCGACCAATGCATAAATTTTTTCAACTCTTCTTCATCATTTTTCTAAGCATCTATAATCATTTTCTTTAAAACAAGCTGCGCTTTGAATTGAGCTAATATAGCTCCATTAGATACTATTTTCCATTCATCAGTACATAACAACAAAGTCGCTTATTGCCTTCTATTTCTAAGGCATCGCTACCACATTAAATTTTTCTTGCGGTAGTCTATTATAATCATAATCTTCTCAACAACTCCAACCACCTCCATTGCCTCAAATTAAGCCTTCAGATTAACAAATACTTGAGACTTTTATAATCGTATAAATTCTGGCATTTCACTCATATAAGTAATGTCGCTATATCTTCAAAGTGAATACTACCGCAGCCAATTCCAAATCATGTGTAGGATAATTCTATTCATGTGGCTTCAATTGTCTAGATGCATATGCCACTTCTTTAACATCTTGCATTAATACACAACCCAAACCAATTCTTGAAGCGTCACTATATAGGGTATAATCTATCCAAGAAGTAGTCACACACATCAAAAGCTTAACTGTACATTTCCTTCCAACTCCGTCAAACTATCTTACATTTATTTGTCCACTCAAACTTTACTCATTTCTCGAGTAATTTAATGAGTGGAGAAGCCATGACAGAATCCTTCACAATATTCTATAATATCCCGCTAGTAATACCTTAAACTTCTTACTTCTGGGCCACACTTCAAAGCGATTTCCACCAATACAACTTCAACCTTAGCAGAACAATTTATACCCTTAGTTAGGACAATACGGCCTAGGAATGAAACTCCTTTAGGGCCAACAACGACTTGCTAAGCCTGCATACAACTTCTTCTCTTAAAGTCTCAGAACTATTCGTAGATGTCGCTTCATGCTCTTTGCTTATCTCTCAGACATAATATATCACACAAATACCACCAATAAACTGTCTAAATAGGGTCAAAACACCCTATTCATCAAATCCATGAATGTCGCTGGTGCATTAGTCAAACCCAAATGGCATCACTAAAAACTTGTAATGGCCATATCGGGTCCTACATGTCGCCTTCAACATCGACATCTTTACTTGCAACCGGAGTAGTACCGATCACATGTCTATCTTGTAGAAGAACTGCCTCCTTCAACTCGACATCAAATAGATCTTCTTTACCCCAGCAATTGTGTACTTGTTTTTCACTATCACCTTATTGATTTGATGATAATCAATGCACATCCGTAAAGTGTCATCTTTCTTTTTCACGAACAAAACAGGCACACCCCAAGGAGAAACACTAGGTCGGATCAACCCTTTATCTAGAAGCTCTATAGCTTGAATCTTTCATTCTTTCAACTCACTGAGCTATTCTATAAGGTGCCCTGTAGTCAGAGTTGTTCCATATAAAATCTCAATAGATAAATCCACCCCTTTTTCAAGTGGAATACCTGGTAGTTTCAGAAATACATCTAGAAATTTTACCAATGTAATATTTTCCACCCCTTTGACCTTTTTTAGTCACACTAAAGCTAAAAAGTGCCTCACATCCTTTTCTTTAAATCATCAGCTTCATAGTTGTTCATATCGGGATATTAGGCTAGAACGTAACACCATGTACTATCACTAGACTCCATCAAAACATCTGCCACCACTGCCTTTATCACAATCAATTATAAGCCTGCATTGCTTAGACCCAATCCATACCCAAAATAAAATTCACGAAATGGTAGAGAAATTATATCAACAAAAAATTCCCTATCATGAATAACTATAGGGCAATTCCTCAGGGGACTAGTTACATGCATATTATATAACAATTTCTCCACTGATGTTATCTTATCAAACACATGCTCAATGCATACATATGAATGGGTAGAGCCAAGGTCAATCAACACATGCATCTCAATATCATATAGAGAAAATATACCAGCAATCACTTTAGAAGCATCCTGATCCTCACGAGCCTTCATAGCATATGCTCTGTCATCAGAGGTTAGGACTCATCCATTGTCTCTTGATGACCGTACCTCCACGTCCTCTCTATAAGCACCCAGCCACCTCGGAATCTTTAGCCTGTGGTGCAACACCCTCCGCCAGCCTCCTCAGAGGGCTCCTATTATCCCCCGACTCTCTCGACAATTCACCATGAAATGATCTACGCCCACACTTGAAGCATCCTCCTATCAATAATCCAAACACCAAATGTCAACATGGCAATGAGTGGACTAGGTTTCTCCTGTCCCAACTTAAGCACCTTCACTGTAATTAAGGCTAAGACAGCTCGCTTTATACCTCTTGTAGCCGAGTCAGACCGATTCACTGAGATTCCCTAGCTCTTTTCCCTGAGTAGGAAGAAGCTCCTCTTGAAAACTCTTCTCAACCTTTCTTGCTACTTCTGCTTCACCTCTCCACCTTCATAACAGCTTATACTAATTGATAAAAATTCACCTGTTAGAGAGAAGTCACAAAGTAAATATCTCTTGATAGACTCATTCAAACCATCCTCACTCTGTTTCCAAACCGAAATGCTTCCTGAGAACCGACTGGAGGATACTTGCTAAGATGACTACCCTCTTTTTCGTATCACCACCGACAGGCTTCATGCTTCAAATCTAAATCGCTCCATTCGCCTCCCTCGCACACACTCCAAGTGACATACTTTGTCTAACTCTCGACAAATAATGACAAACCCCTTCCTAGTGACAGAATCCCGCTTAACTCCACAAGAACCTCCCACCAAGCTCGCCTCGACCGACAAGTTACCATGAAGCTAAGCCGTTAAATCGCTTAAACCGTATTTGGAAAACGTGGTTATAAATTTTTCACTTTTCTATCAAAATCACACCTTAGATTTAACTAAAACCGCACAGAACGCGATCGCACTCCGGCAATGCTTCCAAAATACAAAATCACCAGATAACAAAATATACACTCCCATTGCCTTCAAATGTCCAACTACAGTCAATAAAGGACCTCTGCCTCATCAAAATATAAGATAAGGATCAATCCAACATAATTTTTGTCGCAACCTGTTTTTCTCAAAACCATGCATGCATATTTTACAAAAGATATTTACATATAAAAAATGTCACATTTTTACTTTTACTACATTTACTTTACACCTTATCTTATATATATATAACACAGTCAGTTTGTGACCAAGGATCCCGGAAAGGTCTTCTTCAATTTCAACACTCACACTAAAAATTGTTTTAAAAACAAAACTGTGGAGCCAAACGGGCTCAAGTGAGTACTATAAGTTCTGTCGTTGCCGTCGTATACCTCCCAATATGAATTTGCACAGAATGGTTGTAAAACTGCTAAGAGAAACCGGAAGCTGCTATGAAAACCATTTCAAAACTCGTGTCAAAACTATTTCTACCGAAAACTCGCTTCGAAACTATTTGCGCCGTCAAAACCGCTCAAACCACGGCGCCGCTGAAAACTCGCTCAAAACTATTTATGTCGGGCCAAAACCGCTTCTCGGTGGTTAATATCCAAAGTGCCATATCGAAATCAAGTACCAACCACCGCGGGTCTATCAAATAATTCTAGACGTGATGCCATGGAACCGAACCGCATCTGCGAGTGAACCCTTTAACACTACCCGCTAAGATGGTCCGGCGAACACTGGGCGGATCTCTAGAAACATAATGGAAATCCCTGAACCAAATGCCCGATGATGGAAATCCCTGAATCCAACACCTCATCGCCATGTACTAACTCAACACGCTAACTATATACCCCGAATGTGAAGAGGGCGACTCACTATATATTCTAGATCTAACCCCAATTGCCACTACAATATAGTTGGGTCATAATATCCCCATAGTCTCGCTACGCACAATCCGAATACATCCGATCTAAACTCGAGTCGTGCCATCTAGGGTTTTAAGCAAACCAAAGCCAACTGCTTTAAATACCGAAATCAAATCCTTCACGAGTAGAACAAGTGGGAGGTAAAAATGCTTTATAACTATATTTTCAAAGACTTTTACAAAACTTCAATTTAAACACTTCGCTTGTAAGGATTTCACTACTCACCTTTTCTCGACTTAATTTCTTACACTCATTACACTCCAGATTCGTCTAATGCTCAAATTCACCTACACAATCCATACAGTACGAAAATGCCCTAGTTCAACGCTTTAACCATAAAACATACAAAGCGCTTTCAAAGTGACTACATCGAACGAACTTCGATTCTAACAAAACTTTTACGCTAGTCCCATCTCGATATGAGACGATAATATGATGTGAAATTGACCAAAAATGTCTCGCACACATTAAATGCCTTTTTCAAGCAAAACTATATGTTTGTAGAAAACTTTCGACCAAGGACTTTCCCATAGATGATCTGCGTCACCTATAGGTGATGCTAAACAACAAAATTTATATTCCTAAGTTCTCCTACCGTAGTCGCTTTCACTGTAGTATAGTGGTCTAGGTCGAACACGGATGAGTTTTTATCCCACCAATGATTTGCATTAATGTTTGAAAAGTGGTGAGGTTTAGGTTTGATTTTCTTGATTTTGTTAAACAGGAGTTGGTTCACCAAGCCGACTCGTAATAGCTTAAATGAAAGTGTGAAATGGTAACTTGAAGGCTCGGGGTCACTAACTTGATAACAGTACATGTTGTCCCGTTATTTCCTCGCATTAGGCAATGACCTATAGTCAAAGCCAAAACTGGATCTTTGTTTAGCTATAAAAACCTAACCCTAGAACCACTCTATTTGAGTCAAGACAGTATTATATTCAAAGTCCCATTCGCTTAAAAAACTCAGCACTCAACCTCATTTCTAATGGCTCAGAATGGTATCTAAAGATATCGCTGGCATCTAGCATTACATGCACTCGAACCCTAAAGTGATGACAGCATCAATTAAAGGAACAACATTAAATGGCATTAAACCCTAGTTTGAAGGTATAGAACCATAAATGCAAGACTGGGGACATTTAAAACAAGAGGACAACCTGCAATAGCCCCAAAACCAAGCTAGCAACCCTCCTCTTTCATACATGAGGTTGAAGCCAAGCATCCCTGAGTTGTCATCCCAAAGGGGTGTTTGGCAAACCAGAAAATGAAAAAGAAAGAAGAGAGAGAAGAGAGCAAATGAAACTCCTAAATGAAAGCTGTGGTGAAACTCTATAAAATGAAAAGTCGCTTTCCCAAATCTGTTTAATACAAGCTCAGGGGGTTTATATAGTACAACCCAAAGTGTGAAACCACCAAAATACCTAAAATATGATTACATAAGGGTTAAATGGTAATTATTAATCAAAATCTTGTCGCTAGATCAAATATACAAAAATCACAGGCAAAGAATTTCACATATGCAGTGGGGATTTCATTATATTAGCTTAAAATTTTAAGAGTCCAGTTTAAATTCCTCAGCTTACCAGCCAACTGCAAGAGATAGCTTAAATCTGAGAAATCCCGCTATCAACAAAGGATTCTCACAGCTGTACGAAATTCCTAGCGCTTAGAGAAAATTAAGATGCAGACAGTTTAAATTGAAAACACTCTCACAGGCACAAGAATTCACTAGCTAGCTTGTAAATTTTGCTAGCTCATGAATTTTCTAATTTCACTAGATTACAAATTTTCATAAGGATTACAAATTTTCACAACCCGCAAATAAATTCGCAATCATAGAGAAATTCCCGGGATTGCCCTCCCCAAGCCACCGCACGCTTCACTCCGTGATTCTCTCCTTTCACCGCATCCCACTTTCCCTTCGTAATCCACTTCAAATTCCTTCATTTTTGATGGTTGAAACACCCGCAAATCTTCAAGATAACAAGCCGAGGGCACAAGAAGACCCGCAAAATTACTTCAAAAACAAACTCGAAATGGCATCGTTGGAAAATATGGACTCCGCACACATCACCGCTTAATCGACATGATTAAAAGAAAAGCACTAAAACTCATCTTGAATAGGCTCAAAATAGCACTCGGGTACCAATCACACCCCCAACCGACATCGTTAGTCCTTGGGCAATGCTAAAACAATAATGATGCATACGATTTTACATGCATATATGGTTCGTAAGAAATTGACAACACACACTTAAATGAACAATTTACGCCCCGTTAGAAACTCGACATGAGAACAACCATATAAGAACAAGTTTTAGTCAACATCGGATCCAAGGAAATCAACTCACTTCACCAAAATTCAATGATTCCTAATGTAACCCATTGAGCCAATAACTCAAAATTACCTCTCCCAACCCAGCTACCGCCATGACCTTAAACTCCGAACAACCCAAATAGATTAGCTACACTTTGTTTTCTTTTTATTCAATACATCAGAGTGTAATGCTTAAACTTGATTTCACCAAAAGTCCGTGGTAATCTAAATTCACCGATGACTCCCAACCAATATGTTTAGTATCAAGCCAAAGGACCAATCGACCACAACTCGTGTGCTTCACTCTAATTTTAATGACTTCGAGAATCAAGTACCTACAACACGCTAACTCTACCCATTCATCTTGTAACAAACACTCAAGCTCATGACTCCCAAACAATTAAGGTTTAGCATCAGTTTAAAGGCTTTCGATATACCCTCGGATCGTGTTCTAAGCTTCACAAAGCTTCAATGACTTTATTTTTCTTTTTTCTTTCCTTTCTTTTTCCTTTTGCTTTTTCTTCTTTTTCTTTCGTAATAAACATTGGACCTTCATAGGTAACACAAACCGATTATGGGTCACACAATGTGTCTATGTCGTTTGGCAAAATGAAAGGAGATAAATAATTTCTACAACCTATTGGTAC